>JAKCPI010031808.1:0-217691 GCA_023213315.1 Euborellia annulipes | reverse complement strand
ATTAGTGAACCAGTATAACGGAAATAATAAAATAGATTTCCTTTAAATAAATAAATCTTAACGATTTGATTAAAAATAACTTAATTAATTCATGTCTTATCTGAAGAGATGTCTTTTAAGATCATTGAATCTTTCATAGTTGGATTCTTCTTTAGAAAATCGTATTAAGTGAAAATATAGACTCCTTAGGGAGGAATAAATAGCGAAATATTTCACACATGATGTCCCTTTTCTTTGATGACTTTGAAAAGAGAGAGTTTTTTTTTAAATTATTCAATATTTAATGGATTTCTATCGTTGTGTGTAAATTTTATGGCATCAAAGAAAGCCCCTTTTGAGACTCATAGAAAATGTCAAAGACATATTGAACATGTAGTAGTTTTGTGACAAATTTCATATTTTGATATCCATTTATATAGAAAAATTATTTCGCTTTGTCCTTCAATATGTTACAAATATCAATATCAAATTTTTTTAAGGCGATGATACTAAGAAAATGAAAAAAATAGCGACAGGAGATATGAAATCGAGTAAAAAAAAAAACGAATCAAGAAAAAAATGTTTAAAAGTTAAAATAAATCGAAGCTTCTTTCGACACACTAAAGTGATTTCCTCGAAGAAGAAAAAAAGAATTCACAGGTGTCTCGTTAATTATTAGACTTACTAGATAAATTCATACAATGTATATACTTCCCTTGCCTAATGTTTTATTCAAATTTTAATATCAATAAAATTATTCAATAGCATGCAGCTCTCACACCCCCCTATACAAAACCACTCACCTACATGACGTGTCTCATATTAAATTTATTTAATATATGAATTTACTAATACACTAGGATCGTATTCATTTTTAAAGGAAAATAAATGAGAAATTAGTAGATAGAAAAATGAGGAATTTGATAAGAAAAAAACTTTGCGAAAACTAAGCACTTTTTTAAATATGTTTATTAAAACTTTTGTAGTTTGTATTATTATTATTATGGGGGTTTTTGATTATAGACCACATTTGTATTAATTATTCATTATAAAATATAAATACTGTGCAACGTTTCGATTGCTTATTCTGCAGCCGTTTTCAATTGCACTTACACCGACTCAAGTGAACTAACCTAAGGGAACGTTACGTGCATTTTATATGCAATGAGATCAGCGCCATCTACGGCCATACTCTAACGACTAAATTTAGACATTGTCAAAAGTGACCAGCAGTCAGGAAGTAAGTGGTTTTAAAAAAAGAGAAGCATAAATGAGGAACTCAACTGCGGGAACTGGGAAGATGCCTGTTAAGATTAGACTTGAAAGTCTGAAGATTGTAGGTTTTGAGGAAAATAGACACAGGGAGCTTGTTCCATTCATGGAAGGTCATGGGGACAAAAGAAGATTGGGATTAGTCGTGAGCTGAACAGCATAGGGATGCTGGGACGATGCCTCTCTTGTGTTCCGTATATATGTTGCAGTATAGAAATGAATAAGCATCCAAATAAATAATAAAAACAAAGATGGAAATAAGCTTCATAAAATATGGAACATTGGGTTGAAAGAGAAAAATGATAATTAGATAATAATGGTCGTAGATGGCGCTGGTGATTGTGTCTAACTTCATGGGAATGACTGCAGATGGCGCTGAAGTGTTTGCATATAAAATGCACGTAACGGTCCCTTAAAGGTTAGTTCACTTGAGTCGGAGCATGTGCCCAGTACTTGAAAACGACTGTAAAAAAGCAGTCAAAAGGTTGTACAGTATGTATATTTTTAAATAAATAATACAAATGTGGTCTATAATTAAAAACCCTCGTAATAATAGTTTTTCAAAATGATTAAATTTTATTTAAAATTTGAAAATTGTAATATGGGATCAGTTGAAAGTCCTACCTTAAAGAAGTTTACCGTATTTAAGTGTAATGAAATGGAGATCAGAAGTGGAACTCACCTGAAACAAGAGAAAAAAAAAATTAGTTATGTCCTAAATAAGTACAAATTTATTATAACAAATAATGCTAGCAAGCCCTCGGGCTTGGTGTAGTTGGTAGCGCGCCCGCCTTGTATATCAAGGGTCGCGGGTTCGGACTCAAGCAGTCCGATGATTTTATTTAAGCCATTTGGATACCAAATGATAATTACTAAAATACTGAGTAGAAAAAAGTCTTATGTGGCCTAAGTTGCCGAAAAGACTGTGTGTATGTGTGTTTGAGTGTGAGTGGAAAAAGTGTGAGTGTTAAAAAAAATGCTAGCAAGTAATAATAGTTAATCAAACAAGGGGTATTTTTTAAATTCAGTTTTTTGTTCAAATAAAAACAAATTTGAAAATGTAATGGAGAAGGATAAAAGAAAAGCAATTGAGCAAAAAAAAAAAGCTGACAAGATGAAGTATAATACAAATTATAAATATAGAAAATAAAATCGAGATGACTGTTTCAGGATGAAAGAAGAAAGAAAGAGAGAGAGTTAGAATCCAGCTTGTTTGTTTCGAAAGCGAATAGAAGAAGAAAGAAGAACGAGTAAATATGGTTGATGCAAAGTGGCATTTTTAAAAGGGAATAGAAGGGTTCTTATGGAAATGGAAAAATTTAACACCAATTCTAAAGGGATGTCAAAACATGACAAGAAAAAAAACAATTTGATGGAGAAAAGAAAAAGAAAAATGCATGGCAACTCTTTTGCCAAAGAGAAAGAGAGAAAAAAATAGTATGAATGAAAAAATTCCGATAATAAATTTTCTAGATTTTCTAATCAAGAACTAAATCTTTTAAAAAATTGCATGGCTCAAAATTTATGATATAAAAATAGAAGAAATGAGTTTGGATTTGATTGGGAAAATTGCGCTCTCTGGACTCGAATCAAGACTTCCTGCTTCATTGACGGATTATCTTTTAAATAGGAAGGCCTCGTAATAAACACAAAATCTCGCTTCCACCAATTATATAGTGAAATAAAATTTCACTAAAATACAAAGTATTCACCGTAGGCACTAGTTGAAACATTCTTAAATTTAATTAAATTAATCTAATTCTCATTACTATATATAAAGAGCTAGCCACTGACTTCCTGTGTGTTGTGTGTATGTGTCTTTCAGGGCGCTGATTGGTTAGAGAAAAAGGAAGTGGAGTAAGAGAAGGAAATTTAAAACTTTGAGTTAGATAGGGAAAACTTTAATTCAGAGGGAAATTTAAAGCAAGCAAGGGGTTCCAGGGGGCGTACTCCCATGGCAAGTGGTGCCGAAGGCGGGCTTTACCACTTGTAGATAAATAAATAACACTAGGTTAAGTTTCAAAATGCTTTATTTAGACGTTAACACATCATCTTCAGGGCTATGACACAAATTAACTATTACATTTATCAACAATAAATAATAATTTGATAGTTTGTGTGCTCTGATGATGATGTATTAACGTCGAAAAGGGCCTAAGCTAAAAATAAAACCCTTTTGAAACTTGACCTAGTGTTATTTATTTATCTATAATTAGTTGCAAATTTAATTAATTCGCTAACATCAATAGCATAGATCAAATTCTAGACGCCTGCTAGGGCAGCAACCAACTGAACGTAGAGGAAAGGCGCCTCGCCGGACTTTCCCTCTTGCCAGGTGGATGCGCCACTTGGACCCCCTTGTTCGCCTGCGTCACATTTATTCTTGAAAAATTTTAAAGTTTTAAATTTCCCTCGCTGACTCCACTTCCTCTGTCTCTGGTCAATCAGCGAGAGAGTAGTAAACAGACACATAAAACGGAAGTCAGTGGCTAGCGCTTTATATATTAGTTTGATATACGGTATATTAACCAAGTAGAGATTTTCAAACAAAGCTCCACACTTGTCCAGGTTAGGTGGTAACTTTTCAACGAACTTAATTCATTCTTCTTCTTCTTATGTCCTCGCCCCATTCCGCGATGCGGGTCGGCGGACCTCACTCTTCCCTCCAATCCTACCATGCGTTTTTGCGGCGAAGAAATAAGACAAGCCTGTCCGTCGCACCGCCTGACGCCTTTTGAAAAGAGGAAGGCAGATACAGACATACAAAGAACTGAAGGACTGCCTGTCCCAGCTCGGGCAGCTCGTGGTCGCCATCCACGTACCCACAAGATGTGGGCCCCTGAGCGAAACGAACTTAATTCATTACTATACTAATATAATCTTGAAAAAAATTCCTTAGTAGTCTGAAAATGGCTATAATTTTGGTCGAAACGTCTTATAAATTGGTGAAAAAACCTCTTTGGTAATTTTTTTTTTGTCGACCCCCAGGCGGACCATTTTGCATGATTCACTTTTTTGGGCTCAGGGGTCTCAAAACGTGTATTTCAATTAAAATCTCTATTTCAAATTGTTGAGATAAATAAAAAATTTTCTCTTTATAGATTAACATATAGAAGAGGTATGAGAAAGTAAATTTAAAAAAAATTATATCCTATTCCAAAGTGATAAACAGATTATAATATAACCAGGCAAGTAGTTGTAGAAAAAAAATCTGGTGTGACTGGCGCACAGCACACAACTTTCTCTTACCTTCGGTAATCGAAAGTTGTGTTCTGTGCTTGTCTCACCAGATTTTTTGTGTCGACATGTATTTAGTTCCCGGCAGTAGGGTACAATTGAATTCAAGATGTAAAATTTATAAGTATGGGAAAATATTTATATTTTGTTGCCATGGAAACCATTTCTCCTATCTTTTCTATGGAGTACAAGAGTAAAGTGGTCTTCAGAAGATTTCAATCACAAAATGAGAATATACATTTTATTGAAGATCTAAAATATAATTGATTTTTGAATTTAAAAAAAAATCGTTGGAGCAAATTTTGAGAAAATCGAAAAAAACTGAAAAAGTGCATCAGTAAAGTACTAGTACTCTTTGGTCGATTTTGTTCAAAAGCTTCGTGTCACGTCTCAGGGAGGTGCCTAACTTAAATATAAAATTTCAACCTCCTAGCTCTTTTCGTTCTTGAGATATTTTGTTCACAGACAGACAGACAGCCACACACACACACACACACACACACACACACACACACACACAAGACAGACCATGTCGCGAAAACCACTTTTTTGGATTCAGGGGACCTCAAAACGTGAAGATCCATCAAAATCTCGACATCGAATTTTTGACATGAATCCAATACTTTCTCTCTATATACACTCGCGGACAAAAAAAATCGAGCCACCTATTTTTTTTTTCAACTTCACTTATCTCATATTCAAGGCATCCGATTGGATTAAAATTGGTGTCATTTTTTAGGTATTTTATTGCAATTTAATAATAAAAATAAACTGTTTCATTTTGTTTTAAAACTTTTTTGATTTATTGAAAAATAATACAAACATAAGAAAACTTGGTTATTCGAGATTATGAATAATTTCATTATTTCTTAAGAATAAAAAATTTTGTTTTGAAAAATGTTACTTCAATATCTTGTATTGCCCCCTCGTGCCTTAATAACTGCCTGCATTCTTGATTTCATTGAAGCAATTAAACCAAAGATGGCATCCTGTGGGATATTTTCCCATTCCTCTTCCAACGCGAATTTTAGCTCAGCAATCGTTTCTATAGAGGTATTTCTGGCTCGAACTCTTCTTTTTAGCTCATCCCAAAGATGTTCTATAGGATTCAGGTCCGGGCTGCGTGCTGGCCACTCCATTGTTTGAATGCCGACCTCTTGAAGATAACACTTCACGATTTTAGCACTGTGAGGTTTTGCATTATCATGCATAAACAACATGTTTTCGCCGATAAAGCCAACATAGGGCATTACATGATTTTCAAGAACTTCCTGAGTATAGCGAATAGCCGTTAGTCCTCTCCGATTAATTGGATTGGCTCCCCCATCAATAAAAACAAGATCTGCTTTAGCTTCTAAGGATATTCCACCCCATACCATTATGGAACCACCTCCGAAACTGACCGTCCCGGTTATGCAACAAGGAGCATATCGCTCTCCTGGGCGTCGCTAGACTCTTTGTCGTTTATCATTGCCGTGGAGACATATTCTTGATTCGTCCGTGAAAAGAACTCTGGTCCATTGTTCCCGAGTCCAATCAACGTGTTCAAGAGCGAATCTTAGTCTGGCTTTGCGATGGTCTGTGGTCAATTTTGGGCTAGTTGCAGCTTTATGAGACCTAAGATTTTGTTCATGCAACCTTCGTCTCACAGTACGTGAACTTACAGCCATCCCCCGGGCGTCCTGTAGTCTCTGTCGAATTTGAACTGCATTTAACCGTCGATCGCGCAGTGCAGTTAGTGTTATAAAGCGGTCGTCTATGTGAGTTGTAACACGATTTCTTCCAGACCCGGGGCGACGGTGATGAGATCCAGTCTCATTATATCGTTGGTATATTCTTTGAACTGATGAATGAGTTAAATTTAATTGTTGTGCCACAATACGCTGTGATAGTCCGCTTTGAATTAACGCAACAACTTGTGCGGCAACAACGGGTGGTGTATCCATGTTAAGTTGGAAATAAAGTGTGCTTTATGCTCTTTCTAAATTTCTGATATTAACTTAAATTGATTTGTTTCAAGATTTAAAATAAAATTAGAATAATTTTTAAAAAATAATGAAATTATTCATAATCTCGAATAACCAAGTTTTCTTATGTTCGTATTATTTTTCAATAAATCAAAAAGTTTTAAAACAAAATGAAACAGTTTATTTTTATTATTAAATTACAATAAATTACCTAAAATATGACACCAATTTTATTCCATTCGGATGTCTTGAACAAGAGATAAGTGAAGTTGAAAAAAATAAATAGGTGGCTCGATTTTTTTGTCCGCGAGTGTATATATTTATTACATATATACATAGGTAAGAGAAAGTAAAAACGAAGAGACTAAATAAATAATTTATTCATAAGAAACATTTCGGTCCTAAGATTGGAACTATCTTCAAGAACCTGTTGAAATATTTCTCATTTGGCAAGATTAATTTTTGATCTAATAAATAAATGTGGCTTCGTCCCTTAGTTTTTTTTTTTCACAATCATTTTTCTAAAGCAAATAGAACAGAGATATGAAGGTGAAACCCAAGCGAATATAGAAAAAATGAAGTGTATTCCAAATAATTGTGACACAGGTGCTTCTCTTTATCATTAAAGTCAGTAACGAGTAGCGAGGTAAGAAAAAAAATCTCATTCATTATATTTTTTCATTCTTTCTTTTAATTTTTCGCTAGCTTTTTGTAAACTAACGACTCGATAAATTAGTTTTTTTTTTTTTTATCTTTCGTTGTGATTACGCGTATAAAGGGCATCTAACCTTAAAATAAAGTCAATATTTCAATAAAAATTTAGACAATATTATTTAAAAAAAAATCCTCTTTTTGACATGAAAATTCCATCACAAAAAAAAAAAGAATTATTGATGAGATATCACGATACATTTATATTCAGACAGATATGTATGTATCAAATTTTTATTTCAATATTAAAAAAAAATTAAAAATTGAATATTAATAAAAGCAAGTAATATTTTTTCGACCGTAAAAACACTCGGTAATTTGTTTCAAATTATTTATTGATTATAAATCTACATTTAAAATGTATTTCGAGACTGGCGTATTATCTTCAGAAGAGATTTCTCAGCCCCTTTTTATGAAATAAAAACCTATTAAGTGTTGATTTATAATCAATAAATAACTTGAAACAAATTACCGAATATTTTTAGTTGAAACATTGTGTAATTATGAGAAATCAAAAACAATGTTAAGTTTCAATAATTTAATAAAATAGAGTTGTGAAATCAATTCTGAAGATGACACAAGAGTGTCGAAGGAGATTAAACATATCATACTTATATATAAAAGCCTAAGACCGTGTCCGATGTGTGAAACAACCAATCAGGCCTCAGGGATAGCGCCATGGTAACAAAATATAAATATTTACCCATGTTTACGATTTTTTTTATTTATTTACATTTTGAATTCTAAAATATCGGCGTAAATTTTTTTGTCTGTGTACCGGGAGAGTCCCGGAAAGGATATGATTCACAAAAAAATCTTAAGTTCATGAATAATTAACCGCTAAAATAAGCTCTACATATAAAAATGAAAAGGGAAAATGTATGTACCGGTATGTATATAAGTAGGCGAGCAAGAAGGGGTCCAGGGGGCGCAGCCCCCTGGCTGAGATGGAAAGCCCCGCCGAAGGCGGGCTTTGCGTCTATATCAATATATTTGTATAAAGATATGTAGATTTTGATATGTAGAATTTTTAAATAATAGCCTTGTATCAAATAAAAATTTTTTTTTTTTTTTGTTAATTCAGGAATCACTGATTTTATTCTAAGAAGACGGACATCCCTTTATTATTTCTAGCCCATTTGGATGAGCAATGGACTTGAAATGTAAATCCTAAGCATTCAATTGTTTTTGGCCAATAGAATTGCCATAATCGATTTCAAGCTATGAACAATTACTATCATTAACTAATTCTGCCACTTTGGAAAACAATATAATCAACCAAGCGCTCAATCATTTGCATTTATTGTTTCACTTTCATTTAATATGAATGAAATATAAATGAAATGCAATAATAATATAAAAAATAATAATAAAAAAATAAATATAAATGGAAGCAGGTGGCCTTCACTAATGCAGTGAATTAACATAGAGATATAAAAAAGAAAAAAATAAAACCGAAGTTTAAAAAAAAATCATTTGAATTTAATCAAATACCGGAATGATGTTTCCATTTCCATAATCTACCAGGTCAGACAATACAAATTTATTATCCTACACAGGTTTCGAATTCTAAAAGTTATAGCTTTTCTAAAAAAATGGAAAATCCAAAATATTTCGTTCATAAAACCTCCGCACAATAACAATGATCTTCTCTAGAAGTTATTTTAATTATTATTTAGCATGAGGGTGCCAATATTTTATATTCATCTGAAGGGTGGTATATAAAAAAACATAAGTGGGATGGAATTCCAAAATTGTCAAATCATATTCTTTTATTTAAATAGAAATTGGTTTGATGAGAATCAAAAGTTGATGAAGAGCGAGAATAAAAACGAAATAGAACAGTATAAAAAATGAACTCGTCAAAAAGAAGTAATAGAAAAAGCGACAATAAAAAATTCGTTTCTTTTAGAACATTGAAATATTAATTTAAATTTCCCTACCAGGAGTCAGAAATACTTCAAAAAATAACTACAATTACAATGAGAAAATCGATAAATACTAGAAAATTTTATATATGGAATGGGAATTTGTGTTAAAAATATAAACAATCCAGATAGTTGTCTTTTAGAATTCAGAATCTAAAAAGGGTTAGTTAACGCCCCTGGCGAAAAAAAACTTCAATTAAAATCAAATTAAATTTTAACAGAAAATTGTAATGGCTGAAAAATCCTCAATTTCTAGTCATAAAGAAAATAACAAATTGTGTCCCATAGAGTTAAAGTTGTATTAAAAGTAGAATAAATTATTATTTCCGAAGGTAAGCAATCCATGAAGCAATCAAAGGTTCTAATCAACTAGCAAACTTATCCGACAGATAACAAATCATCGATATAAGAAACAAGAACACGTTTAACCTGCGAGTTTAAGAGAAATGAGTTTCTTCACATACAATTAGTTAATCGAAATATAAGAAAAATTTTGTGAAGTTGGCAACTTAATAAAAACTAGTACTCTTTGGTCGATTTTGTCCAAAAGCTTCGTGTCACGACCCAGGGGGGTGGGGGGCTAACTAAAATATAAAATTTCAACCTTCTAGCTCTTTTCGTTCTTGAGATATTTTGTTCACAGACAGACACAAATACAGACATGCCATTTTGCGGGAATCTTTTTTCTTTTTTTTCTTTTTTGGCCTCAGGAGACCTCAAAACGTGAATATCCATCAAAATCTCGACATCGAATTTTTGACATGAATTCAATAAGTTTAGCCAAACCTTTAGTCTTAGCAAACAATGACGCTCTTATTTAATCATATGATTAGCTTGACTGAAAAGACTCGAAATTTTTAGTCTTATCCTAGGGATAGCTAGTTAATTAGAACTGAGGTAACCGGACCTAAAAGTCTAGCTCAGTGGCCCACCCAAGGGTGCCGCAAGAATGGCCACGGGGTGCCGCGAGATATTTAGATAAACAAAAAAACAAAAAAAAAAAAAGGCGGAAAAAAGTTTTGCAAAAAAAAAGGGAAAATGATTTTTAAAAAAAATTTTCCGGAGTGTGGAAAAATTTAGCCTTGCTAAAAAAAAAAAGGTCAAATGATTTAGACGGAAGGAAAAAAAATTTCGTTTCCCTAAAAAAAATTTCGTTTTGCTAGCGAAAAAAAAGGAAGGGTGCCCCTGGTGTGTAATGTTATTCCCATCGCAGCTATGGGGTGCCGTGGACTTCAAAAGGTTGGGAAACACTGGTCTAGATAATTAATGAATTTTTCTAGCAAATACTCCATTGCTCCTCTCGAGCGGACCATTCTAGAAAAATCTAAAAACTCTAACTACTCGGACGTAATGAATTCAAAATCAATTTGTGAGTTGGTTATTTGAGTTGTACACCTTACGAATTTAAACCCACTGATATATTAAATAATAAATGGACCCTGTTATGTATTAGTGTGTCAAGCGCCAAAAAAAATTAAAAATTGAGTTAAGCACGGAATATTGTTTCAAATGGTATAATTAATAGTATTTTTTATGAAATATGTCCTAAAAAAATTTATATTTAATGTTACTTGCACAATTGACAAAAAAAAAATGATATATAATCTAATCAAAGCAAAAAACTTTAATGTTAATTTTCTCAAAACTAGGTAGCTGGCGCTTGACACACTAATGCGTAACAGGGTCCAAATAGCCTACCGATTTTGAAATAAATGATTATAAAATAATCCATGTTTTTTAGAATGATCTAGTATGGAAGATTAGAGAAAGGTTTAGGTCTTTTTTTTTTATTTAAAATATTCCTATGACAAATGGTTCAAAGGGCAAAATTCAAAGGCAGATTACACGGTATAAAGAAATTGCACTCGCCTTTCGGACCAACGATCGATTCGATCGGATCCTAAAAGCACCCTGAAACGCAATGCGAACCCTTTTTGAGATCGACGCCTCCCCCACCCTCAGATGTCATCTTCTCCCTCTCACACATATACAACTATCTATATATATATACAATCATTCTCTCCATTTCGCTGATATACTTCCACCTAACAAATTTCGCTTAAAGGTCCACGCCTATTCAGTGAAATAATCCATGCGAAAAAAAATATTTCCTTTTTCTCTCTATTCATTTTTATTTTATTTTATTTTTTTGTTATTATAAATAATATTAAAGCAGCGGGAGTAGTAATTGATTTTAAAGATATATCTACAACGCTTTATGAGTAAAAGTGAGATTTTATTTAAAGAAAGAAGAAAGTTCGTGTTTAGTTGCTGGAAGATAGGCAACCCATATGGATAACTACTAATGTGTTTTCAGTTTTTCTACTTATTCGTATTATACAGTCAGGGATGAGATAGCTATCCGATCCCAGCAGTGGCGTACCGAGGGGGGGGGGGCCGCCCCAGGCCCCGATCCGACATAGGCAAAAAAAATTTTGGTTCCGCAAAAAAATGTTCCGCGGCGGCAAATTTTGGTTCCGCGGGCGGCAAAAATTTGGCGTCTCTAAAAAAAAAAAGGTAAAATATTTTTTCGAAAAATTTTTGAGATCAGGAAAATTTTTTACCCCCCCCCTCCAAAAAAAAATTCAATATAGGGCACCCTCTTCTAGTGCCGCCCCAGGCCTCCAACTGCCTCGGTACGCCTCTGCCGCAGATTGGACAATCCGATCAAGCTATTGCAAAATGATATGATCCGTTAAACTCGAACGATCAGAACAGCTAATTCAATCCAAGGATTCGATCCAATTTAGAAAAAATCTGGTGTGAGTGGAGCAAAGCACACAACTTTCTCTTACCTTTGGTAATCGAAAGTTGTGTACTGTGCTTGTCACCACAGATTTTATGTGTCGACATATATTTAGTTTCCGACAGTACGGTACATTCGATTTTCAAGATGTATTATTTATAAGAATGGAAACATATTTATATTTTGTTACTATGGCAACCATTTCTCCTATCTTTTCTATAGAGTAGAAGAGTAAAGTGGTCTTCAGAAGATTTCAATGACAAAATGAGAATATATATTTTAAAGAGAATCTAAAAAATAATTGATTTTTGAATTTAAAAAAAAATCGTTGAAGCGAATTTAGAGAAAATCGAAAAAACTGAAAAAGTGCACCAGTAAAGTACTAGTACTCTTTGGTCGATTTTGTTCAAAAGCTTCGTGTTACGTCCCAGGGGGTGCCTAACTTAAATATAAAATTTCAACCTCCTAGCTCTTTTCGTTCTTGAGATATTTTGTTCACAGACAGACCATGTCGCGAAAACCACTTTTTTGGATTCAGAGGATCTCAAAACGTGTATATCCATCAAAAAAATCTCGACATCGAATTTTTGACATGAATCCAATACTTTCTCTCTCTATATATTAACATATACATATAGGTAAGAGAAAGTAAAAATGATTTCGATCCAAGTAGGGATTTAAGTTAAGTAATTTAACTGTTTTGTTGATGTTAAATAATAATTACACTTAGATTTAATTTTTTTTTTTTTTGTCAGAAAAGTTGTTAAATAATATTTTACAACATTTTTTGTTAAACTCTACAACTTTGCTAGAAAATAGGATAATAGGAAGTTGATAGACTAAACAAGCTCCCTGGTATTTACTTTGCTTTTATAATTATAGTCTAATTAGGAAATAATTTTCCTCAAATAAATATCTTACGAATATTCAATTTGTTTTTACTTTACTAACAAAATTTCAAGTTGATTTTAGCAAGAAAACAAAAAATTATATAAAGGTTGATTATTCGCTCCGGGAATATTGAATTGTTTAAAATAAATATGATTTATTAAATTAATTAAACAACGGTGTATTTTCTAAAATAATGAAATGTACATTTTATGAGTTAAAACTTTATGCTAGATTTTTGTAACAATTGGATTTTCGTGATTTATGACTTCATTAGATTAATAAACAAAAATATAAATAAAATATTAATAATTATAAGACTTAAATAAATTTATGTTCCCAGCACCTGGTAATGCATAAATCCATGTTGATATGCTGACAATAATTTAAAGATATAATATTTATTTTGATGTTTTATTGAGTAATTAAATAAATTATAATAAAAAATTATTAATTAGAAAAATATTACCGACTAGAATTAGAAATAGTGATATTGTCAATGACCTTAAAATCCAATTGGAATTTGGAGTATAGTGTTTCCTAAAAAAAATTAGAAATAATAAAAATTAAAGTCGAATTAATTTCAAAAAGTAAAAAAGGAAGAATTTTACTGCATTGACCCCGAATCCTGATTCGATTTTTATTCCGACGAAATAGATACCAAAAAAAAAAAAAAATAAATAAATAAAAACGATCGGATGAAAACAATTTTATAAATGAATCGGGAAAAAAAAAAAAATAGAATATTCGATCCAGAATCTGGATTTAGATTTAGATCCAATTTTTGAAAATCAGAACGGATTGGGTTGCAATTCTTTTTGGTGAATGTTGCCCAAGGGGTTTTGACGCAATAATATCAAGAACCGAAACGTCATTTGGCTCCATTCTTTTTTATCCCTATTTTTTATAAAAAACTTTTTTTAAACTAGATTAAATCAATTTTTCTGAATAATTTACTCTACTTTATGACAACGTTGATGGCCTAAATAAATTTTTACTTTCTCTTACCCTTAGATATGTTAATATACATGTATATAGAGAGAAAGTATTGGATTCATGTCAAAATTAAGGAGGTGACGATTAAAACAGCAGATGTGAGTATTATCTTTTTTATTAATTAAATCTTTTGGCGATCGATTTCGTCTCTTGTGACTTCATCAGGCCAGCGTTGGTTAAATAAATATGAATGTTAATATAATATCGAATTATAATCATGTATTGATTGAATTTTTCCTAAGTTAATTGTCATGTGTCATGTTAAAAATTCGAGGTTGAGATTTTGATAGAGATACACGTTTTGAGGTCTCCTGAAACCAAAAAAGTGGTTTTCGCGACATGGTCTGGCTGTCTGTCTGTGTGTGTGTGTGTTCAATTTTAAGTTAAGCATGAAGGAATTGAGTTAGGAGGTTGAAATTTTATAATTTTATATTTTAGTTAGACACCCACCTAGGGCGCGAAAATAGGCTTAAAAAAAAAAAAAAAAAAAAAACGGCCAAAGTAGTATTAATATTTTACTCATTTTTTTTTTAGATTTTCTCAAGGTTCGCTCCAACGATTTTGATTAAAATTCAAAAATCAATTATTTTTTAGATTCTCTTTAAAAATGTATATTCTCATTCTGTCATCAAATCTTCTGAAGACCACTTAAATCTTGTACTTCATAGGAAATATAGGGGAAATGGTTCCTATGGTAACACAATATAAATATTTTTCTATAAGGGAGCGTACAAGTAATACGTAACGCAATTTTTGGAGATTTTTGACCCCCTCTTTCCCTCATGTAACGCGCCGTAACATTTTTCTGGAACCCCCCCCCCCCCCAGACGTTACGTAACGCTCAAGTGGCCATTTTTATCTAAAAGTCACAATTATGTTGCACAAAGTATGGGAAAGTCGCTAAAATACCAGTTACGTAACGCGTTGTTCAACCCCCCCCTCCCCCCTTGTAACGCATGGTAACGTTTTACGAAACCCCCCTCCCCCCAAATTGCGCTACGTAATACTTGTACGCTCCCTAATTATAAATTTTACATCTTGAAATTCAAATGTACCGTACTGTCGGAAACTAAATATATGTCGACACATAAAAATCTAGTACAGAAACTTTCGATTACCGAAGGTAAGAGAAAGTTGTGTTCTGTGGGACCAGTCACACCAGATTTTTAATAATAGCATGAAGAAAAATAGACAAAGGAAATGAATTAATCTCAGAAGAATTATTATTTTTTATAATATAAAAAATATTTTACAACACTTGAATAGAGCTGTGGTAATTAGTCATTTGTCCTTTGCTTCATAAGATTAGCCATTTTTTCCCTGCCTTTCTCTGTTACTATTCTTTCCAGTTTCATGAACAAGAATATTTAATTTGCACGTCGTACTAATTCCCTCCGTCTTTAAGTTTATTCCATCAAGCATTAAACATGATTAACGCCGCTGTCGCGGCCTCTTAGTATGCTTCGCGCCGAGATAAACACCCTTAAGATCTTAATAATGCACATCAAAACGTGTCGCAATCGTATTTCATATCGTAAAAAAAAGTAAACCTATGAATGTGAAAACGATGTGATGATACTTTATAGTGGTTCAGGCTTAAGATTTCCACGCGATTTATCATCATTTCTGGAATATTAATCAGGGCGTGATTAAAGGGTTTTATAGCGGCCATTTTAAACTACATTTTCTTTTCTTTTAATTATATGTTTAAAGGGATAATTAAAAAGCAAGTGTGAAAGATATTAATCATGTTTTATTAAGAGGGAATAACAATTCTAATCATTATTATATACTTTCCAAAAGAACCAACTTATATGTTAGGATATTTCGACTAGGGAAAAATGTAAAATAAACGAAGAAAACGTCTCGATAATTTCAATAATCTTAAAATCGAATGGGCCCTCGGGCTTGGTGTAGTTGGTAGTTGGTATACCAAAAGTCGCGGGTTCGAACCCCAGGCAGTCCGATGATTTTATTTAAGTCATTTGGATACCAAATGGCTTAAATAAGAATGCTGGACCCCAAATACATAAATATTCAAATAACGGTTATCGTCAAAAGTCTGATATGGTCTGAGTTGTCGAAAAGACTGTGTGAGTGTGAGTGTGAATGAGAAGAAAGTGTGAGTGTTAAAAAAAATCTAATGGAAATTTGGACAAACAAAAATCGGATTCGATTTTACTTTCTCTTACCCTGTATATGAAATATATATAGAGAGAAAATATTTTTTGCATCGAAATACTCTACTTTACTGATGCACTATTTCAGTTTTTTTTTTTTTTTTTTTTTTCAAATTCGCTCCAATGTTTTGATTAAAATTCATAAATCAATTATTTTTTATATGCTCTTTAAAATGTATATTCTCATTTTACTCTTGAAATTTTGTGAAGCACACTTTACTATTGTACTTCATACGGAAAGATACGAGAAATGGTTTCCATGGTAACAAAATATAAATTTCCATCCAATGAATGTGCCATCCCTACTAATAGTATTGAGACTAAAGCCTGGTAGTTAGGCAGCCAAAATGGCACACGCTAACAAAACATTTTTTCTGATTAAAACATTGAGATCTTTTTTATTTCGATATACTGTATCTTCCCAAATAGCACAGTACGTCTTATGTACGTACATAAGAGGCACAATTCGTCTTATGTACGTACACAAGACGTACTGTGCTATCTGGGTTTAATTTATATTAAAAAGATAAATTTTTATGGTTATTATTTTGTACAAATCTTCGTCGTTCGGCTTATTGACTGCTTTGAAAAAGGTATTTACCGCACAGAAAAGCTGCCATTCGGGCGCCAAACTACCGGCAGTACTATTGCAATACTGCAATGTACTGAGGAAATATTTACAACTCAAACAGAATAATACGGAATTTTTCACTTGGACGAAAGGCCGTAAAAAATACAAATTCCCTTACGGCCAAGTTCAATCAATTTCAATTATAATATTAATATGACAAAATTAGTCAGAAAAGTTATCTCCCTCTTTCGGAAAATATTCAGTAAAACAATCCACTTTCAGTTTCAGTCAATTATGTCCAGTCAAATAAAAAAGAAGTTAAACTGATTGGGAAGGTAATTTTGCGACGGAGATACGCTCGTTTGTGACCCTAGTCCCCTACATTGGCTATGCACAGGGCGTCTGCCACGAGGGAGACCATAATTCATTGACGCAAGAGGCTCCATGTCGGCATCTCTCTCTCTCTCTCTGCGGATTTATCACTCCAGATAAGAGCCTCCCTCTGCTGTTGCCGACGGCTTCACATCCTCACTCACTCAGCTTGAGTTTTAATAGCTCTCTGTTGCAAGAAAGTTTCTTGCGATAAGTCATAACGGTTAGATCTACTCTATCTATATATTGTTTGAAGATCAACCTAATAATAATTGTATACTTAAATTTGTATATACACACATATCAGCAATTCCTTAGTACAAGATAAGAGCCCTAATATAAGATTTCTCACAGGATTAGAACACATGAAAATGTTCAAGTGAAGAGCATCATTAATAGAAATAAAATGATGAAGGTGGCGAACAGCCTGGTGAATAATACGAAAATGTGAGCAAATTTAATTGTTGACCTCGCATGGTGAGTAGCCTACACCATGAAACTATTAATAATTTATGGGCTATATTATGCACGAAGGAACCAAGCGCCATTAACCTAAATCTGAGACCATTTTATTTGGACAATTGTAAACAAATCCAATGGCAATGGGTTTTCTTGTTTTATTTTATACAAAAAAAAGTTAAAAAAAAAATGAATAGAGTAATGATGTTGAGATTTGAATAAAAAAGTGGATCTTTTTTTTCCTTCTATTATCTCAATTTCGATCATAATGGCGCTTGGTTCCTTCATACATAACATGGTCCATATGGTAATCGATTTTTTTTTTTTTTTTAATTAAAAAAAAACACTCATACTTTTATAGAGATTAATATACATATTAAGGGTCCAGGCATTCTTATTTAAGCTATTTCGTATCCAAATGGCTTAAATAAAATCATCTGACTGCCTGGGGTCTGAACCCGCGACTTTTGGTATACGAGGTTAGCACGCTAACCCCTACACCAAACCCCGAGGGCGTTTATTTTGTTAATTATAAGGATTTCCAAATGGCTTAAATAGAAATGCCTGGACCCCCAATAGATATTATCATATATAACGGTTATCATAAAGTCTTATACGGCCTAAGTTGCCGAAAAGACTGTGAATGTGTGTGTGAGTGTGAATGATGAGAAAAAAGTGTGAATGTATAAAAAAGAAATTATAAGGATTTGAAGAAGAAGGTTAGTATTCCGAAAAGTTGACTTATAGCGGGAGAATCTATTGCTTGCTGAGAGTCATATTGGCCAAAGTCCGAAATTCAACAATTTGAGAAAAGGCGTTTGAAAGTTTTATAAACATATACATTTAAATAGGGCAACAAATGAATAGGCCAGAATCAATAGCAAAGAATGGAATTATATTTTCGCCACTTTGCCACTCAAAAAATAAAATGGAAATATTAAAGCACAATAATTGTTAATTCAAATGACAAGAATGATTCCGTAAGGAAGTCAATAACTGGAGTTGGCACCGTAAAAGAGAGGATTTTTTTTATAAAGAATTCTTTATCAATAACGCGTCATTTTGTTTGAATTAGATATGACATTTCTGCTTTAAATGTCTTTCTTGTTTACCATTCAAGTATACTTTTTATTTAATTTACATGTATTCTCAAGAAAGAAAGAGAAAAGGCTAATTATAAATTAAGAAAATAGTTATAACAAATTACACTGCTATAATTTGATTAGATTCTAGATAATCTCTCTGGAATTTTCAAAGTTTAGGCTATATTGACTTGTTCTAAAACAATTCCCTGGGTTTAATTTAAATGAAGACTAATTATTTAAATTTATAGTAATTTCTTAAACAAGATTGTGACTCAAAAAAGACAAAATTGCGATCTCAATAAATAAAAAATAAAAATATTTTTATAAAGAGAAAAATCTGGTGTGAAGGGTCACAAACACACAACCTTCGCAAATATAAAGTTGTGTTCCGTGCTTCTCACACCAGATTTTTGTGACGATATTCATTTAGTGGAGGACCGGTGGACCATTGTTATTTCAAGCAGTCAACATTTAAAACGCAAGTTTGGAACTAAGGTGCTATGGGAAATTAAATATATCTCAATACAAAAAATCTGGCGTGACAAGCACGGAAGGGTAAGAGAAAGTTGTGTGCTATGCGCCAGTCACACCAGCTTTTTTTCGTTTCCCATTTCACCTTAGTTCCGAACTCATATTTGGATATTTTATACACAATAGAGAATCGTAAATACAAAATTTCATAATTGGAAATTTTTTTTAATATATGTAAAGTTCTAAAGGGGTACCCTCCCTTTTTGAATTGAAATTAACATACAAATTCCCATAGGGATTTAACATTTGGCTCTATGGAAGGAAAATTCGGAAAAATCTGAAATACTACATTAGTAGTTCAAACTATTTTCACGAAGAATAAGTACTAGTACTTTTTAGCTGATTTTGTTCAAAAGCTTATTTTGAGTGACCGGGAGGGTACCTAACATAAATATACAATTTCAATAGGGTAGGTCAATGCATTAAAACATCACACACAGACTAAAATTGCGGGAACCACTTTTTTGGAATAAGGGGACCTCAAAACATGTATTTCCATCAAAATCTCGACATCCAATTTTGACATGATTGCAACTTTCTACTTTCTTACTTTCTCATGATATATTACAAATATAGGAAAGAGAAAGTAAAATTAAATCAGTATAGTACTTCTAGTATTTTAGTCCGATTTTAATTTCGTATGTCATGGAGTAATATAAAATTTCAACCTTTCTTGCTTTATTTTGAAAACATTCGGGGCCTTGAAAAATTAGCTTTTGAGCTGGTTGTAATAAATTATTTTCCAAAATAGTATAACTAGTATTTTTTGATCAAAAGAAGTAGACTTTATTCATTGATTGTACGAGGCACAGAGGCACAGTGGTTAACTAGGGAGATCATAGCGAATATGTAGACATACAATGAGCAGATCGAGAGCAATGAATCAGAAACGCCATATGAATCGACAGCAAAATTTTCAAGGTATATATACCGGTACATTTAGCTGTTTTCAAATCCCATGTCCAAATATTTCTTGGAGAAGATATAGGCCTTTATTTATTTGAGACATTAAGCTGACCGTGAAGATGGTCCCATATGTGACCGAAACGTCGGCCCAGGTTTTGATAATGAAATGAAATAAAAATGCTCATTTTGCTCATTTTACCAAATATATATAATATTTTTAATTAAAATCTTCTTTTTGACTGGTTTAATTATTAAAATAAAATTTTTCGAAAACACCTGTTGTCGATTTCAGAAAATAAACCTAAAATGGATTTGTTAGTCACACTTAATAAATTCAATTTTGTTTTGAATTTGAATGAGAAAATCATAAATGCCTAACTCCCTCTCCCTCTCTCTCTCTCTCTTATAGCGACTCTAATGGTAGCTGATGAACCCAGGTGTGTGTAGGAGTTACAAATTGAACAATTTAAGTAAATGTGCTACAATTGGGTTGTTCAAATGGAATGAATAGAAGTGGTGGGGGAATGGTATGCGATTTGCATTTGCTAGTCATTTTGTTTTATTTGAATTTAGTCAATAATATAAAATATTTCTATTCACTATTCTTTTTTTTTTTTAACATAGAAATTTTCAAATTTATTTTTGAATAATTCACCACTTGTTGCATTTTAATACATGATTCTTTTTTTTCTCTCTCTCTCTCTGTTAATGGTTAAATGCGGAAAATTGACGATTTATGGAAACAAGCAAATTTTTGTTTTGCATTTAAATTTGATATTTTCAACGCAAATGCATTTAGAAAACAACATGTTTTTAGGAATATTTGAAGAATGATACATCTTTGATGGGCCACTATCATATCATTTTATTTTGCAAATATTGTATATTCGACCGACATCTTCAGTAACAATCCTTGAATGCAAAAAACATATTTACGATATTCTACATGCTTTGCAAAAATCATACATTCGTGAATATATGTTATATTATTAACCATAGGCGTAGCCAGGGGGTGTTCAAACCCCCCCCCATGGGACCCAAGCTATTAACTATATATTCAAGTTCTATAATACAAATTATATTTCATATAGGGTAAGAGAAAGTAAAATATTAATAATTTACTCTAGCTAATAAAGAAATGATTTATAAATGGCCTAAAATAATCTTAAATTTTTCAAATGTTTGAAAAAATTTTCTGAAACCCCCCCCCCCATCAAAAATTTCTGGCTACGCCTATGTTATTAACAAAATTATAAAGAAAATAAAAATAGTTAAATATTTATAAATACAGTAGAGTCCCGTTAATCCGAACTAATTGGGACCGAGAGTCGTTCGGATTATCGGGAAGTTCGGATTAACCGGAATTGTAAGCTTGAATTAGTTAATTTTGATAATAAAGTCGTATTTATAACGTTGTAAACCGTGAAACTTGTAGGTGATATTAAACTCTAAATAAATATTTCATAATAATAATAAAATCAAGTTCCTTTAATGTCTAATTTTCATTTATATTCCTCTTAAAAAAAAAAAAAAAAAATCGTACGCAAAAAGAGTTCGGATTAACCGGAAGTTCGGATTACCGGGACTCTACTGTAGTTATGTTATAGGTTTGTTTATTCCAATGAGCTCTAGATTCTGAGATGCGCCAAAGAGATAGGCAGCAAGTGTTTTTTTTTTTTTTTTTTTTTTGGACTTTGCTAATTAACCGATTTTCATGAATGAATCATTTTTGGAAAGCTAAAAAGCTATAGAATATCGTAAATAAAAGTTTTTTTTGCATTCAGGGATGGTAAAATTGTATTAGGGGTGTCCGAATTAAAAAAAAAAAACTTAAAAAATTCAATTTTAATAAGCTTTTAAACATGTTTGCACCACTAAATAAGCTCCGATTGGGCTGAATGTATTTTAAGTATATGCATCCTACCCCCCCCCCCCGTGATTAAGAGACAAGAGTTGTTGACAAATCAATAATAATCAATAATAATAGTCTTAAAAACGACGGAGCGCGGGTTCGAATTCCATGCATTCCGAAGAATTTATTTAAATAATTTGGATGCCAAATGGTATAAATAAATTTGGCTTTAGAATTCTTGCCGCGAATGATAAAGACTTTTTATAAAGAATACTTTCTCTCTATATATTTCATATATAGGGTAAGAGAAAGTAAAAAGGTATAAATAAATGTGCCTGGACTCTTAAATATATCGTATCTAAAATAATGTCATCGTTAAAGTCTATATGGCCTAAGTTCCCGGAAAAAAAGTATCTGCATATTTTTAAGGGGTAAGGTCTTAAAGAATTCTAGAAAATTTAAAATAAAAGCCGGTTTAGAGCCATTTTTCTTATAAAATTTAATTGATGGAAAACAAAACTTGGAATCAGCGCCAGGAATAGCTCTAAATTTCAATACACCAAAAAAAATTATTATTTTTCTTTTATTGGCCTGTGTTATATTATAATTTCAATCAAACATTAAAAATTTACAAGCACGATATATTTCTCTACGTATTAAAAAAAAAAAAAACAAATTTATGATGTGATCGGGGACGTTGTGTAACTTAAACCTAATAAATAAATATATAGATTAGTTTAAATTGTTAAAAGAATAGCTATTTCAAAATTTGCATAAAATTGCCTTTCTGGAGGGAACTAACACAAAATTCTTATGCAAATTCATTTATTTTAGACCATTAATCGAAGAGTAATTTGCTATAATTAAATCTTAATAGTCTCATTAAGATAGGGTATGTGTTAGTTCCTTAAAGAGGGATTTTGTAAATTTGGAATTCAAATATTAAAGTATGTTTTTTTATCTTTCCTCACTATTAGTCTATATATTGTCATCTACTTGAATAAAATTATAGGTATTATAGGCCTTTAATATTCATTTCCTATTTTTGGATATTTTCTAAAATGAATGAATAAACGAACGAATAAATAAAATTTGAGGTTTGAAGATAAATCAAATAATTAAATGAAACAAACGATGTGAGTAAGAATATTCCTTTAAAATAGAAATCAAACAATGCATTCTCTTAAACACTTGAAAATTTCAATAGGAAACAAATAAGAAACTTTATTAAAGAGGAAATTCAATTCAAAATTACTTGAAGTAAGATAAAAAAAATAAGAGAAAGTAAAAATGAAACGTTGAAGTTTAATTAAGACCTTTTTTACTTTCTCTTAATTATATCAATATAGCGAGAGAAAGTATTGAATTCATGTAAAAAAATCTGATGTAAAGAGTTGATGGAAATACACATTTTGAAGCCCCTTGATACAAAAAAGTGGGTTCATGTGTTTATATTACATGTTTTTTAATGACTCATGTATGATTTTGTTTTGATTTTTTTTAATTAACGAAAAATATCGCCCTCGGGCTTGGTGTAGGGGTTAGCGTGCTGACCTTGTATACTAAGGATCGCGGGTTCAGATCCCAGGCAGTCCGAAGATTTTATTTAAGGCATTTCGATACCAAATGGCTTAAATAAGAATGCCTGGACCCCAAATATATATATTAATTAATAAACGGTTATTGTCAAAGTTTTATATGTCCTGAGTTGCCGAAAAGACTGTGTAAATGTGAGTGGAAAAAAAGTGTGAGCGTTTAAAACAAAAAAAAAAAAATGTCTGTTTTTGTCTTTGATTATTTCAAAAACTTATTCAGTTTCGAAAAAAATGTCAAAGAATAAAAACTTTTTAAAATAGAGTAATTTATTATATGTGAAAAAAAATTGAAAATTTCAAAATTTCTGAAAAAACTTATTAGGTAAAGTACTACTTCCAGGTGGCGTATTTACTCCAAAAGTTGTTAGAAATCTACAATTTTAGTGTAATGAGTATATACCAAATTTCATCGATCAGGCTGCTTGAGTTTTTAAGCAATCGTGTTCACACACACACACACACCAGACGCAAGGGCGGATACAGGGGGGGGTAATTACCCCCCCCCCCCCCCGAGATTTGGAAAACGGGAAAAATTTTAGAAACCGCGAACGGAGCATGAAAAATTTTTGGTTCCGCGAACGGCACATAAAAAAATTTTTGGACTCTAAAAAAAGGTAAAATATATTTTTCCGGCTGGGAAAAATTTTATTTTTGGTTCCGCGAACGGCACATGAGAAAATTTTTGGTCCCAGCAAAAATTTTGGTCTCAAAAAAAAAGGTAAAATATATTTTTCCGGCTGGGAAAAATTTTATTTTTGGTTCCGCGAACGGCACATGAAAAATTTTTTGTTCCGCGGGTGAGAAAAATTTTGGGTCTCTGAAAAAAAAGGTAAAATATTTTTCCGGACGGGAAAAATTTTTGGTTCCGCGAACGGCACATGAAAAAATTTTTGGTTCCGCGAAAAACAAAATTTTTCGTAGAAAAACTTTTGAGAACAGGCCCCCCCCCCCCGAAAAAAATTTCTATATACGCCTCTGGTGCTGTGCGACGAGTCACACCAGATTACCCCCCCCCCCCGAGAAACACCTCTGGATCCCTTGCCCAGACGTAATAACAAAAGAATATACGAGAAAGTTTTCGGGACCCGATTTTTTTATTTCTATTAACGAGATTATAAACAAAACTATTAGGACCTAGATAATAAAAATATTTCCCACTAAACAAATACGCTGAATCAATAATAATAATATGACCTTGATGTTTTGTCTGATATTTTTCTAAAATACACTGCACTTCAAAAAAAAAAACATAATTATACACTTCTAAGTAAATGTAACACAAATAAAATCATTTCAATTACTTTAATACAATTCAAATAAAATTTTGATTTTCAATTTGAGGGACAAATCAACATGATCTCGATATATTTTATGGGATAGTAATTAAAAATTTTCAATAATATAGACAGAAAAAAACTGAAATGGAAAGATTATTTTAAAATTTGAGTAATTTGATGTTAATAAAAAATTTCCACATTTTTGTCTTTGTTTTATTTAAATTTTAATTGTTTATTAAAATGATTTGAATTTGTATTAAATTTACTTAGGAATGTTTAATAAATTACAGTATCATTAAGCTAGATTATAACAGGTCTTTTTAAGAAGAAACAAAGTGTTACGTTTTGACTGTGCGTCAGTGTGAAAAGTTCTTTGTTTAATTAAAAAAAAAAAATCACCGGCCTTATTTTTGTTTAAAATTAAATAAAAATCCAATATAAATATTTTCATTTATTTATTTTTTTTCCATTAGCCAAATAAATAAGAATAAATAGAGATCTGGGAGAGCGAGAGAGAAAGAGACAATATTTATCAATGTTTTTCTATTTTATTTTTTTCCCCGTGCGTTGCGTTGATTTTTACTCTGTTGATATATAAGTATATAATCTGGATCGACATTCGACAAGAGAAATCTTTTTTTGAAAATCTTGTTTGAATCCTTACTACGAGATGGAATTGTGTAATAAAAGGACATAATGCCAATTGGGAACAATGCAATATGTCCAAGAGCGACGTTGCCGAGGCAACTCAGGAAGAAATTCAATATCCAACGAAAAAAAGAGAGAGAAGAGGGGAGAAGAAAAGCAAAAGAAGAAAAAGAGACAATATATTTTCATCAAAATGGAGATATTAAAAGAATGGACTCGAATCGACCGTTTAATTATATGCACAGCGAGGAAACGGCTTTGAAATTTTCTTTATAGCTACGTATATTTTTAATAGTAACATTATAAAATGCCGATTACGGCCAGAAGTTGGTGAGTTTAGCGTTCATGCAGGTAAAAACCTTCAACGGTCTCATAAAATGAAATTAACGTTATAATGAGTAATAATAATAATTAATAATTGAAAAGTTGATGTTTAATTATTATTCTCTTTTAATTTGCCACGTGTGTGCATTTCTCCATTGAATCTTGGATTAATTTGTGTTGATTGAAAAAAATTATAAAGATACTTCGAACCCAAGATCTCCAGCCTCTTGGGGACCTCGTTGCACAACCCTTTGCACCAGGCCACGGTGACCTTCGACCGGCACCAACAAATATTCACATTCCCTAAATATTCAAGTTGGCAGTGCATTTCTTTAAATCTTTAAAGAAAAATTTCTCCCTTTAAATTTCGTGTTAGAGAAATGCACGGCCAACTTGCCTATATAGGGAATGTGAATATTTGTTGATGTGGGTCGAGAGTCACGGTGGTCTGGTACAAAGTATAAATCACCCCGAAAGGCTGGAGATCCTGGAATTTGAGCTGGAGCTCTTTTTTTTTTTTTTTTTTTTAATAAAACTGGAAAAAAATCAAAAAGTACAACAGTAAAATACTAGTACCCGAAGACTCTCATAGACGAGATCAAACGGAATTTGTGTTGTTTACCGCAAATAGGAAATATTTGGTAGCGTGGCTACCTTCTATACCGAGCGTCGCGGGTTCGACCCCAGGCAGTCCGATTGGATACCAAATGGCTTAAATAGACATGCCTGAACCCCTAATAGATATTATAAATATTGTAATAACGTTATCGTCAAAGTCTTAAATGGCCTAAGTTGCCAAAGATTGTGTGAATGTGTGCCTGAGTGTTGAGTGTGAATGAGAAAAAAGTGTGAGTGTTAAAAAAAAAAAAAATAGGAAATATTTAAAATTTGAAAGAAATCATTAAAAAGAATTTTGAGAAAATTGGAAAAAACTAAAAAAGTACATCAGTAAAGTACTAGTACCAGATTTAACCCAAGGACGAGACCTAGCACAATTTCATATTGACACCGAAAATATATTTACAATTAAAAAAAAAGCCCATTTCGAGAACTGATGTGCTTACAAACAATCGTACATTGCTCGTTTAATAGTATAAGATAAGAAAAGATACATCTCGGAAATTATTTAAATTTAAAGTAAGCCTATATCATTTATAATAAAAAAAGAAAAAAAAATTGACCATATTGTTCAGCGGAAATTGAACCCCGGATCTCTAGCCTTCAGTAATTAGCCTACTTTGCACTCAACTACTAGACAAGATTTAAAAAAAAATCTTTCAACGAATTAAGAGAATTTATGAAATGATCAACAATTAACGGCTTAATTGTTGATCAGATAAATTAGCGATTGAAATATTATCAAAGTTGTGTAAATAAGAAGAAGAAAAATCGAAGGGATTCATATATTTAAATGTATAATCACATTGAACTAACTTTATAGTATAGGATCAATTGACTTGTCTGGACAAGTTTGCTTACTGGTATCAATATAGGGCTATACGAAATAAAAATAAAATGACAAAGTATATAAAAGAGATTCTGAGAATAGTATTCAGAAATAGATTTATAAATAGAAAAATTAAAAAAATCTGATCAATTAATGAAATAATAAAATATGAAATTCTAAGAATGAAGAGAATGTATGAAAATCAGAGAGAGAGAGAGAGAGAGAACGAATGCGAGAAGCCAGAATTCTCTCTCGTCTGAATCCTTCATATAATAAAAATTAAGATCGTTTTAAATATGCTAAACGTATAATTTATATTTGATAAAGTGAAATTTGGGTCTGAATTTATATATATTCTGACCTTAAATAAGTGTTTATAGTCAATAAAAATACAATTGATTATAAATTACTGCCTAATATCTTATTTTATTAGTTTATTCATTTCATTTTAATGAATATATAATTATTTTACGAAATTTTTGTTTTATTTTATTACAAATACCTGTATATCGATGATTAAATACTAGCAAACAACGCCGTGCTCGTGGACCGCGGCCATGATGCACCGAGGAAGCCAAGATTTTGATGAAAACAACACAGATTAGATGTTATCACTATGGGGCCACTCGGCCAACTGAGGGAAATTGGCGCGTGCATTGAGATAGGGCTCTAGAAAAGGTAGCTAGGCCAAGCTGTCCAATCTTAATAGATGAAGACGAATATCAGCAGCAAAACGAGTCTAAGCACCAAGGCGGGGATAATGACGTAATAATAACTCCTCCCCACTTCAGGTGGACCTTTACCAAGCATGGCCATCTCTTGGCCCCGAAGCGAGCATTAGACAATTGCGAGAATCTTTACCACCACGTTGAACAGACGATCCAGGCTTAACTTAAGCGCTATTTTATGGAAAATAAATAAATTATAAAAAGTAATTCGTTCATTTTAGTTTTATTATCAATATTAATTATTTAAAATATAAAACAATAAAAAATATGGCTAAGAAAAGTAATAAAATTTAAAATATGAGACAATAAAAAATAAAATTATTTATTAATAATTTTTACTTTCTCTTACCTTTGTATATATGTAATATATACCGGTATATAGAAAGTAATGGATTCATGTCAAAAATTCGATGTCGAGGTTTTGATGGATATACACGTTTTGAGGTCCCTGAATCCAAAAAAGTGGTTTTCACGACATGGTCTGTCTGACTCAGTGGCGGATCCAGAGGTGTTTCTCGGGGGGGGGGGGGGGGGTAATCTGGAGTGACTCGTCGCACAGCACACATTTTTTTCTTAATTTCGGTAATTAAGTAAGGCGCATTCTGTACTTGTTTGCCAGAATATAAAATACAAATCAAATTTTTAAGTATTAATTTTTGAAATTTTACATTAAAAATACATTTTTTTTTTGAAAAAAAGTATTTTTTTTTTTTCAGATCTCAGGGAGGTAATTACCCCCTTCACCCCCCCCCCCTTGTATCCGCTCTTGGTCTGTCTGTGTGTGTGTGTCTGTGAAGAAAATATCTCAAGAAAGAAAAGAGCTAGTAGGTTGAAATTTTATATTTAAGTTTGTCACTTCTCTGGGACATGACACGAAGCTTTTGAACAAAATCGACCAAAGAATACTAGTACTTTAGTGATGCAGTTTTCCATTTTTTTTTTTTCGATTTTATCAAAATTCGCTCCAAATTGTACTTTTTTTTTTTTTTTTTTTTTTAAACATTCACACTTTTTTCTCATTCACACTCACACTACACACACATTCACACAGTCTTTTCGGCAACTCAGGCCATTTAAGACTTTAGACGATAACCGTTGTAATATATATTATCTATTGTGGGTTCAGGCATTTCTATTTAAGCCATCTGGTATCCAAATGGCTTAAATAAAATCATCGGACTGCCTGGGTCCGAACCCGCGACGTTTGGTATAGGAGGTAGGCACGCTACCTACTATGCCAAACCCGGGGGCAAATTGTACTTCATAGAAGAGATAGGCTAAATGGTTGCCATGGTAACAAAATATAAATATTTTCCCATACTTATAAATTTTTTTATCATGAATTCTAATATATCGGCGAAAACAAAATATATCTCGACACAAAAAAATCTGGCGTGACAAGAACAAAACGTATAAATATTTATACCGGTAATTTGAATCAGTTATAATAAATAATTTCTTTATCATTATTTAATTGATATTTTATAAATAAAAAATCTGGTGTGACTGGTCGCACTGCACACAACTTTCTCTTACCTTCGGTAATCGAAAGTTGTTAAAGAGAAAGAAACCGCTATATTTTCAGCAATTTTTTTTTTAATTCGTTAGCAAGGCAATATTTCCAGATATTTCGGAGACCTATAGGCACTCCTTCTTCACTGAATTTCACCTCATTCACCACATTCGGCCCTTATAACTAAAACGCTTGAGCGACATGTTATATGACCAGCAATTATTAACCATTTTAATTATAAGGGCCGTATGTGGTGAATGAGGTGAAATCCACTGAAGGAGTGCCGATAGGTCTCCGAAATCTCTGGAAATATAACCTTGCTAACAAATTTAAAAAAAAATTGCTGAAAATATAGCGTTTTCTTTCTCTTTAATAAACCAACTTCAGCAACACCACTTAAGGAGTATCGAAAGTTGTGTTCAGTGCTTGCTCACCAGATTTTTTGTATCAACATATATTTAGTTTCCGACAGTACGGTACATTCGAATTTCAAAATTTATAAACATGGGAAAAAATTTACTTTATATTTTTTTTACCATAGTACGTGAGGTGCTTAGTCGTATCAGAACTCTTTACTCCAAAATCTCTCAGCATATTGTTTTTTTTTAATAAACTTTAATTTTCCTTTTATTTTAACGAGGATTATAAACTCTTGCCTTGTAAGGAAGAGATTTGACTCCCTGACAGACTGGATTAGTAGCATGTAAAATGAATTTTCTTGATATTGTACTACATATGTAAATCACGTGATTAGCCACCTATTTATCATAGCTGCTGCATTCATTATTTCTCTCGGCATGTTATGTTAACCTTATATACATATTATAATTACGCTTTTGAAAATTTTAATACATTTCCATTTATCATTCACCTCTTGATAAAATTCCATCACTGTGGACGTAATAACAAAATTAAATAGCTCGTAAACATCCATGTTGTAGTTTATTTATATTGCGAATCAAAACATGGAATGTAAAAAGTAATATTTTAAAATAATAAACACTTTGATTCTGAATCGTAATAGTAAAGTCATATTATCATATGAAATGCATTGTGTTATTTTGCAAAATAACATATCACTTCTTTGAATTGGACGTGTTTTCAAAATTATCTGCATTATTAAAGTCAATATTATAAATTCTTTAAAAATTTTAAGGAAAAAAATATTAGGAATTTAGGGAAAAATTGTATATTAAAATCTATTTTAGAGCGGGCGCTGGAGATAACGTGTTAGTTGAGTATGCAAAATCTGAGGACCGAATTCTGACAATGGATTTGGGCTAAGAATAGCTCCCAGAATAAGGATCCGGATCTTGCCGGGCCAATTTTTGGTCCAATTTTTTTTTTACCCCCACCCCTCTTATCTCCATAGGAAATCAATGGAATGCATCTAAGATGATGTGAAAACCTGCAATTATGGTCAAATTCGAGTACTTAAAACTTCAAACAATGAAAAAACTGTCTTGTCAGCAACTGAGGGGATCCTCTATAGTCCCCTGAGAAGTACTATCTTGCCACCAGTTGTGGTGGTCCCCTCTAACCCCTTCACCTCTTTTCTCTCTCTCTGTTATAAATTTAAATATACGGCCTAAACATCACGAAATTGTGAGGACCGGCAATAATGCTCATAATCCACTATCTGGTGCTCCAATTAATGAAAAGTACTATCTTGCCACCAGTTGTGGTGGTCCCCTCTAACCCCTTCACCTCTTTTCTCTCTCTTTTTACCAGGTAGTAGATTATGAGCATAATTGCCGGTCCCCACAATTTGGCGTGGTGCTTAGGCCGTATATTTAAATTTATAACAGAGAGAGAGAGAAAAGAGGTGAAGGGGTTAGAGGGGACCACCACAACTGGTGGCAAGATAGTACTTCTCAGGGGACTATAGAGGATCCCCTCAGTTGCTGACAAGACAGTTTTTTCATTGTTTGAGGTTTTAAGTACTCGAATTTGACTATAATTGCAAGTCTTCATATCATCTTAGCAAGCATTCCATTGATTTCCTATGGAAATAAGAGGGGTGGGGGTAAAAAAAAAATTGGACCAAAAATTGGCCCGGCAAGAACCGGATCCTTATTCTGGGAGCTATTCTTAGCCCAAATCCATTGTCAGAATTCGGTCCTCAGATTTTGCATACTCAACTACCTCCAGCGCCTGGTCTATTTGTAAAATCTCAGAAATGAGGGAAAATTGACAAATTTATATTTGCTTATGGAACCAACTCTGTTCCTGAATTCCTGGAGTCAAACCCAGGATCTCCAGCAGAGGTTGGAGAACCCGGGTTCGATCTCGGGGAAACTGAACCATCCAGCAAGTATATTTCTCTTAACCATGGTAATAATTATAAAGTTGAAAAAATTCATGAAGTATCCTTTATGGGTAGGGTTTAATTTCTATCAATATATAAGCTTTTGACGTGAAAATTTAATAACTTTAATGGATTAAGTAAATTTGTATTGGATTGCTAGAAGTTAGACAACCCAAATGACTAACTCACTAATGAGTTATTGGTCAAATGATTTTTAAGGAAAAAAAAAATGTTTTCATTAAAAAATGCCAATATAAAAAAAAATATTTTAAAGTATCTGATGAAAAGTTGATTACTGAACAAGATGTCAAAAATAGATGAAAATTATAAATTGTTAGCGACAAATATAACGAGCTTAAAAGGATAGACAGATCAGTTGATATACGAGACATGTAGCAATTGGCATCATTACAAGAGGAAAAAGTAAAAATAAAAAAAATCTCGTGTTCTGTCAATTTTATGTTTGTTCCAATAATTCTGATAAAACATGAACTGATTGTACAAAAGCTGAGATTTTTGCAGTTCAAATACTTTTATATTATCTATCTATATCTATTTGCTAGACTCTATACAGTCTGCAATGCAGCGACTCCGAAACTACTGGACGTATTTTACTTTCTCCTACCTCTATATATGTTAATATATAGAGAAAGTATTGAATTCATGTTAAAAATTCGATGTCGAGGTATTGATGGATATACACGTTTTGAGGCCCCTGAGTCCAAAAAAGTGGTTTACTGTCTGTCTGTGTGTGTCTGTTTGTGAACAATATATTTCAAGAACAGAAAAGAGCTACGAGGTTGAAATTTTATATTTAAGTTTTAAGGCACCCCCTGGGACGTGACACGAAGCTTTTAAACGAAATCGGCCAAAGAGTACTAGTACTTTACTGATGTACTTTTTCAGTTTTTTTTTTTTTTTTTTCGATTTTATCAAAATTCGCTCTAACAATTTTGATTAGAATTCAAAAATCAATTATTTTTTACATGCTCTGAAAAATGTATAATCTCATTTTGCTTTCAAAATTGTTTAAAGTCCAATTTATTCTTGTACTTCATAGGGAAGATAAGAGAAATGGTTGCTATGGTAAATATTTTTCCATACTTATAAATTTTACATCTTGAATTCTAATATATTGTAAAAATTTAATCTATTCTAATATATTGGCGGAAACTAAATATATGTCGACACAAAAAATCTGGTGTGATAAGGACGGAACACAACCTTCAATTAGCGAAGGTATTGCCAGTAGGACTCTATTCAAAAAATACAATTCTTCAAATGTATGTGCTTGATGAAAAGAAAATGAATTATTTGAATTAATATGACGAAAAAAAGAGTATTAATAAAAAACAATAGACTAAACAAAATAGAACCAAAATAAAAGTCAAACTCAAAAAAAATATTCAAATAAAATAGCAACAAAACAAAATTACCCTCATTAGCATATAATATATATAGAGAGGAAGTATTGGATTCATGACAAAAATTCATGTCGAGATTTTGATGGACATACACGTTTTGAGGTCCCCTGAATCAAAAAAATCTGGTGTGACTGGCGCACAGCACACAACTTTCTCTTACCCTTCGGTAAGAGAAAGTTGCGCACCGTGCTGGTCACACCAGATTTTTGTGTCGAGATATATTTAGTTTCCGATAGCACCTTAGTTTCAAACTTGCATTTTAACTGACTGCTTCAAATAAACTATGGTTATTTTTCAAAATTTTAATCTCATATTTGGACATTTTATACACAATATAGATTCGTAAATAAATACAAAATTTCATAAGAATTGGGAAAAAAATTTTAAATGCCTAAAAAGTTCCAAAGGGGACCCCCTTTTGAATCTAAATTAACATACAAATCCCTATAGGAAATTAACATTGTTTCTATGCGAAGATAAGGTGGAAAGGGAATTTAAAAGAGTAGAGAGAGACGATAATGTTTGCAAGTGGGAGAGATATATATATATGTTTTCTTGGAAACAATTAAAACAGAAATAAAAAAAAATAAATGGGAATTTAAATAATAATTGATTTTTAATCTAATAAAAAGAAAAAGATTTAAATTCCGTTACCATGGCAACCAGTTCTATCTTTCCTATGAAGAACAAGAGTAAAGTGGTCTTCAGAAGATTTCAACGGCAAAATGAGAATATACATTTTAAAGAGCATCTAAAAAATAGTTCATTTATGAATTTTAAAAAAAAATCCTTGGAGGGAATTTTGAGAAAATCGAAAAAAACTGAAAAAGTACATCAGTAAAGTACTAGTACTTTTTGGCCGATTTTGTTCAAAAGCTTATTTTGAGATTCTTCAAAGGTACCTAAGTTAAATATAAAATTTCAATCCGGTAGCTCAATTCCTTCATGCTAAAAAATGGTTCCACACACACAGACACACAGACACACAGACACACACGACCAATTTGCGGGACCCACTTTTTTGGACTCAGGGGACCTCAAAACATGTATATCCATCAAAATCTCGACATCGAATTTTTGACATGATCGCAATACTTTCTCTCTCTATATATTTCATATATAGGGTAAGAGAAAGTAAAAAGTGGTTTTCGCGATATGGTCTGTCTGTCTGTGTGTGTGTGTGTGTGTGTCTGTGAACAAAATATCTCAAGAACGAAAAGAGCTAGGAGGTTGAAATTGTATATTTAAGTTAGGCACCCCCCTGGGACGTGACACGAAGCTTTTGAACAAAATCCACCAAAGAGTACTAGTACTTCACTGATGCGCTTTTTCAGTTATTTTCGATTTTCTCTAAATTCGCTGCAATTATTTTTTTTTTTTTAAATTCAAAAATCAATTATTTTTTAGATTCTCTTTAAAATGTATATTCTCATTTTGTCATTGAAATCTTCTGAAGATCACTTTACTCTTGTACTTCATAGGAAAAATAGGAGAAATGGTTGCCATGGTAACAAAATATAAATATTTTCATATACAAATTTGCCCCCGGGTTTGGCGTAGTGGTGCACCCTACCTCCTATACCAAACGTCGCGGGTTCGGCCCAGGCAGTCCGATGATGTTTATTTAGCCATTTGGATACCGATGGCTTAAATAAAAATACCTAACCCACAATGATAATATATATTACAAGGTTATCGTCTAAGATCTTATATGGCCTAAGTTGCCGAAAAATTGATATAATGTGTGTGTGAATATGAGTGTGATGAGAAAAAAGTGTGAATGTTTCTTTAAAAAAAAAAAAAAAAAATAATAAATTTTACATTTTGAATGTACCGCACTGTTGGAAACTAAATACATGTCGACACAAAAAAATCTGGTGTGACAAGCACAGTACACAACTTTCGATTACCGAAGGTAGAAAGTTGTGTGCTGTGCTCCAATCACACCAGACTTTTTTCAATTCTAGATTTTAATAGTGTGAAAAAGTAAAAATGGTAATTTGTTAACAATTTCATTGCAACGGAATATTCACAGAAAATACTTAATTGAAATTAATTATCTCTAGCGTTTAACGCAGTGTTCAGGAATTTTATTTTTCCCACTAGTCAATTTAACTGTTTTATTGTTGGCCTATAGAAATCCCTGAGGGCTCGCTGGTGTAGTGAGCTAGGGTGTCAGCTTCTACAAAGTAGATCCTGTTCAAATCCTTGGCATGCGGGATTTTCATTAAATAAAAATATTTATTTAATGTAAACAAATCTCAAACAAGCCCTGGATTGGAATACTGGATCTTACCACAATAGCCCTCAGGCAACTCTACGGAGGAGGGAGTTGCTGTGACACCCCGTCCTGTGGAAGGGACGTAAAGAAGGTTCCCTCTCAGTGATGCATTCTTGAAGGGAGAAGGCTACGCCGGTGCTGAGGGAGTCCTCCTCAAACCAGGACATCCTCCATAGCATAGAAGAGGTTGGATATAAGGAGCCGGTTGGAACCAGAAATAAGGATTAGTTCACTAGCTAGAGACGAAAGCAGGAGGAGGAGTTAGAGATAGGAAATGATGTAACTTCACGGGGTGCCGGTAGATGGCTACGGCCAGAGGCCGGCTGGGTTAGGTGTGTGTCTTCGTACACGAAAGCACCTCGGGCAAATAAACGGGGATCCCGATAGGAATTTCAAAATAAATAAATAAATAAATGGAAATCCCGTACATAGTTGAAATTATTCGTGTTACTCCTACTTTTATTCTAATGAAAAGTGAAATAAACGATTTACCTCCCTCTCCAATTTACATTTTCTTTTCAAAGTATGATAAATTAAAATGTTGAAGGCACATCAGATTTTTGTTCTTCCTCACAATTGAACAAGCAGTCTGGGATTAAAAGGTGGAATTTAATTATTTGTTAAATTAATCAAGTCTGTTTTGTGTCGAGCTTAACATTTTAATTAAGGTAAAGCGGATTAGGGAATTGGTGTGTGCACCTTCGTCGACGTCGTTCGTAAAGGTGGCAAACCCTAATATGGATATGGATAGATATGTGCGAAGCTTTAACCGGCTAATGAATCACTTTACATGCTGCTCAAACTCAACTACCCTCCCACCGGGTGTCCCGGACGAAATTCCGTCACTGAAACTTGATAACACCCAGACAGTCATGTTCCAGTGTCGATTAAATATTAAAATTAGTCAAGGAAAAAGATCTATCTCATCATGTAGGCATAATATAAATTTTCTTCTAATATGAAGAAGATGCTCTAATATAGCCTGGAGTATAATACAAAATTGGAATTTCAATGAAGAAAATCAACTTTAAAGAAAAACGGATCCATCTAAAAAAATAATAATTATTCTCATCGACAACAAATATGCAAAGTTAGATACATTTATTTGTATATACCTCAGGACAAACTACACTCCCCCGCAAAAAAGTGGCGCACTTTGTTTCTTCTATAAGACCTGTTCTAATCTATTCTAATGATACTGTAATTTATTAAACATTCAATATGAATAAACTTATACATTTCTAAATAACTTTAGCACAAATTCAAAACATTTTAATCAAATTATACAATTTAAATAAAATAATGAAAAATATGTGTATTTTCAATTTTGAGACAAATCAACATAATCTCGATATGTTTTGTTGGATATTAATTAAAAATTTTGTTTTTATAAGAATTTCCAATAAATAGAACAGAGAAAAACTGAAAAGGAAAGATTATTTTAAAATATTAAAAATTTGGCGTTAATAAAAAAATTTCAAAATTTTTGTCTTTGTTTTGATTAAATTATAATTATTTATTAAAATGATATGGATTTGTATTAAATTTACTTAGAAATATATAAGATACTTCATATTAAATGTTTAATAAATTACAGTATCATTAAGGTAGAGTAAAATAGGTCTTTTTAAGAAGAAACAAAGTGCGCCCTTTTTTGCGGGGCAGATAGTTCGTCGTAAGGGTCGCGACCTAAGTTAGTCTGTTCCGGTTAGTTGCAGAAAGGTTCTCATAAGATAAAAAAAATTAAAACAACTTTAAGAGATTCTCGGCTTCGAAAGTGGAGGCCAGACCAAACTGATTTTTTTTTTTTTTTTTGGGACAAATTAGTTCATTCTGAGTGCGTTCAGATAAATTAGTTTGTCCTAAAAGACAGTTTGGCCTATAACAAATATAAATAAGTGATCACCCTCAATGCAAGGGCGAAGGGGGAGGGGTAAAGGGGTATTATCTCCCCCTTCCCCGAGATTTGAGAAAAATATTTTTTTTTTTTTGCAAAAAAATTGTATTTTTAATATAAAATTTTAACAATTAATACTTTAAAATTTGGTTTGTATACCGGGTGGGCCAATAGTGCGTGGACGGAAGATTGTGGGCTTATTAACGGACATTTTTAAAATTTGTTGATCGCACATAATGTGGGGCCTTTAGGGCTACAAATTAAAAAATATTTTTGTTCCAATTGCACCTCATATACAGGGTGGTCCATATCAAAGTTATGTTTTTTAAATGGAACGCCCTGTATATTACTGTATATTTGGATTCTACGGCCAATTTTAGTATGACTTTATGTCATGCAATGTATTCCAAACCAAACCGTTTAGCCTCAAATCGGGCTTTAGTGAAAAAACTGCTGTCTGGAAAAAATTGAATATCTCGCGAACCATAAAACTTAGGGAACTGTTCTTTTGTGAGGTTACTAACCATGGAATGTACTAATGTAGGCCAGATAGGGAACCCGGAATTATTCTTATGGTGGGAGATATGGCTTTGTCAATTTGGAAAATTTCAATCATGGATAACTTCATTTTTTCCAAATGGAACATGCTACTTTTTTATGCCATGGGACGTGAAATTCAATTATCTTTCAGCTGATATAAGGTTGTCTATATCTATCTTTGGTAGTTTTCTTTTTATTCCAAAAATATCTGATAATGAAAAAAAAATTTTATTATAGACAAAGTAATTGAAAAAAAAATCCAAACGCAAAACAAAATTGTAATAAACGGACAAATTATGCTAAATATTCGAAAATGTCTTTAAATTTCCCTTCAAATCATTTATTTGAACTTCTCGAACAAGAAATTAGGGTTATGTTCAGGTTAGGAGGTGCGCCATCTTGTTGAAAAATCATACCCCAATTTGAGCAAGCGGGACTTCTTTGAGGAGTTCAAGTAAATGATTTTAAGGGAAATTTAAATACATTTTCGAATATTTGCATATCTTTCCATGGCATCAAAAAAAGTAGCATGTTCCATTTAAAAATGAAGTTATCCATGATTGAAATTTTCCAAATTGGCATGGCCATATCTCCCAACATAAGAATAATTCCGGGTCTTCTCAAAGAAGTCCCGCTTGCTCAAATCCGGGTTTGATTTGTCATCAAGATGGCGCTTCTCCTGACCTGAACATAACCCTAATTTCTTTTTCGAGAAGTTCAAATAAATGATTTTAAGGGAAATTTAAAGACTTTTTCGAATATTTAGCATAATTTGTCCATTTATTACAATTTTGTTTTGCGTTTGGATTTTTTTTCAATTATTTTGTCTATAGGCCTAATAAAAAAATTTTTTTTTCGTTATCAGATATTTTGGAATAAAAAGAAAACTACCAAAGATAGATATAGACAACCTTATATCAGCTGAAAGATAATTGAATTTCACGTCCCATGGCATAAAAAAAAGTAGCATGTTCCATTTGAAAAAATGAAGTTATCCATGATTGAAATTTTCCAAATTGACAAAGCCATTTCTCCCAACATAAGAATAATTCCGGGTTCCCATCTGGCCTACATTAGTACATTCCATGGTTAGTAACCTCACAAAAGAACAGTTCCCTAAGTTTTATGGTTCGCGAGATATTCAATTTTTTCAGACAGCAGTTTTTCACTAAAGCCCGATTTGCGGCTAAACGGTTTGTTTGGAATACATTGCATGACATAAAGTCATACTAAAATTGGCCGTAGAATCCAAATATACAATAATATACAGGGCGTTCCATTTAAAAAAACATAACTTTGATATGGACCACCCTGTATATGAGGTGCAATTGGAACAAAAATATTTTTAATTTGTAGCTCTAAAGGCCCCACATTATGTGCGATCAACAAACTTTAAAAATGTCCGTTAATAAGCCCACAATCTTCCGTCCACCACTATTGGCCCACCCGGTATACCCAGTATTCTGGTAAACAAGTACAGAATGCACCTTTAAATTACCGAAAATAAGAAAAAAAATTGTGTGCTGTGCCACCAGTTACACCAGATTACCCTCCCCCCCTTCCCGAGAAACTCATCTGGTTCTCCGCCTCACAGTTTGGAAAACGCTGGTATAAGGATATTTTATGGCTGGTGGAATTTGTATCAGGAATGAAAGTTAGAAGAAAACGCAACCAGAATTTTTTCTTTAAAAATATATTTTCTTTCCCTTAGCCTCCTCGGATGACCACTAACAGCTCCGAGGATGGATTTGATCAAAACCGAAACGTCAGCTGTTAAAATATATTTTTAAAGAAAACATTTTGGCTGCATTTTCTTCTAACTTTCATTCCTGAAGAAAAATATTTTTCTCAAATCTTATTTTCACGCCCTAGGGGGGTGATTAACTTAAATATAAAATTTCAACCTCCTAGCTCAATTCCTTCATACTTTAAATTGAACCCAAACAGACACACAGACAGAACATGTCGCGAAAACCATTTTTTTGGATTCAGGGGACCTCAAAACGTGTATATCCATCAAAGTCTCGACATCGAATTTTTGACATGAATCCAATACTATCTCTGTCTCTCTCTCTCTCTCTCTCTCTCTCTATATATATATATATATATATATATATATATGTATATTAACGTATACATATTGGTAAGAGAAAGTAAAAATTCAAATCCGAATTGGGATTAGTTCTATATACAAAAAGATGCGCTAACTCACCCCAGTAAAATTCTCAGTGGACTAATCATATCTTACTTTTCTACCTAATGAAAAAAATCCCTACAAAATTCTGCAAGGGATTCGATGGGTTCCTAAGTTACCCAGTGTTATTATTATCTGTTTATGAGAGTTTCGAAATCTTCAAAAATTAATTCCGCCCCAGTAATAAGAAATTTTAGAATGACATTAAAATGTTTCTACCCCACTATGCTATTTGCTAAATATTGAATATAAATTTTAACTCAAACGGAATGCACTTATTTTTTAGTAAAAGTATTAAAAAACATTAATATCTTTGTGCATTATAGGGGATGGGGCATTAACCCCCCTGGCTAATGCCTTCATACCTCCCCCCCCCCCCCCCTTTAAGGAAATGCGAGCCTTCACCGCGAAATTACTCTCAAAATAATTTGAATACATTTATAAATAATTATTTTAATTTTTATTTTTTTTAATTTTCAACCCTTAATCCACCCCTGTGTGCAGGCTTGGTGTAGTTGGTAGCGTGCCTACCTTCTATACCGAACGTCGAGGGTTCGGATACCTGGTAGTCCGAAATGGATACCAAATGGCTTAAATTGAAATGCCTGTACCCCCAATATGTATATTATTAATTAATAACGGTTATCGTATTAAGTCTTATATGGCCTGAGTTGTCGTAAGTAAAGACTGTGTGAATGTGTGTGTGAGTGTTGAGTGTGAATTAGAAAAAAGTGTGAGTGTAAAAAATAAAAAAAAAAAAGATAAAAAATAAAAAACTAATTTTTTTTTTTCAATGACACCTACACTCCCCCCTCCCCCTTTCAACAGCTTATATTCTTCCTCTACCCTTAGTGAAATACAAAATATTTAATTTCATATTCAAAAGAATCGTTTTTAGCAGTCAAATTATTTGTTTCTATCATTTTTTTTTCAACGATAAAATGCATAATAATTACCTTTAATAAGACTCTCTACAGGGTGTGCTGGGTGACGGTGAGGTCAGGGTGGGTTACACTATATTAATTATTCACTTTGATTCACTTTAAACACAACTGAAAAAGACACGAGGTCGGCGCCTGTCGCCCAGCAACGCGCGCGACTCGACTGAACGAGAAATTCGTCTCTCTCTCTGTTTATAGGAATAAATAGATGAAAATAACAATTCCCTTTTTATTAAAAGTAAAAAAATACCTTTTACTCTAATCTAACTATATTTAGAACTGGAAAAAAATGTCAACAAGTGATTTGGAATATTCCAAGGCCTTTCTTGAGTAATAAATAAATAATCAACCCTTCATCCCCCCTAATCAAAGTAATCAACGCTATTTTTTGAATGTTTTCTATTTATTTGCCTTCGATTTAGCTAAAATAAATTTAAAAAACATTTTTTTCAATTTTTCAACCCTTTATCCAATCCTAATAAATAAAATAATCAACAATGCTATCGCCTTCGGCGAGCTTCGCGTCTAGTCAGAAAAAAATTAAAACCCTCTCCCCTTGAAAAACTTCCCTGAATCCGCCTTTGGGTTTTACACATAGTATAATTTTCTAGAATGAATCTTACTTTAGGCCAGTGGTTTCCAAACTTTATGTTACAACGCCTCCCTTAAAAATATTTAATCGTATGACCCCCCCTCCCCCCACACATTTAATAAAATAATACAAAAACAAAAATTTTTAATACTAAAAAATATGATTTTATTTAAAAAAAAAATTTTTATTTATTCATTTTTACTTTCTCTTAGCCTATATATATGAAATATATAGAGAGAGAAAGTATTGCGATCATGTCAAAAATTCGATGTCGAGATTTTGATGGATATACATGTTTTGAGGTCCCCTGAGTCCAAAAAAGTGGGTCCCGCAAATTGGTCTGTGTGTGTGTGTGTATGTATGTGTGTGTGTGTGCGTCTGTGTGTCTGTGTGTGTGTAACGATTTTTTTAGCATGAAGGAGTTGAGCTAGCGGATTGAAATTTTATATTTAACTTAGGTACCTTTGAAGAATCTCAAAATAAGCTTTTGAACAAAATCGGCCAAAAAGTACTAGTACTTTACTGATGTACTTTTTCAGTTTTTTTCGATTTTCTCAAAATTCCCTCCAAGGATTTTTTTTTAAATTCATAAATGAACTATTTTTTAGATGCTCTTTAAAATGTATATTCTCATTTTGCCGTTGAAATCTTCTGAAGACCACTTTACTCTTGTTCTTCATAGGAAAGATAGAAATGGTTGCCATGGTAACGGAATTTAAATCTTTTTCTTTTTATTAGATTAAAAATCAATTGTCCGATGATTTTATTTAAGCCATTTGGATACCAGATGGCTTAAATAGAAATGCCTGAACCCACAATATATATATTATACTTACAACGGTTATCGTCAAAGTCTTAAATGGCCTAAGTTGCCGAAAAGACTGTGTGAATGTGTGTGTGAGTGTGAGTGTGAATGAGAAAAAAAGTGTGAATGTTTTTATAAAAAAAGAAAATAAAAATCAATTATTATTTAAATTCCCATTTTTTTTAAATTTATTTGTGTCTTTAATTGTTTCAAAGAAAACATATATGTCTCTCTCTCACTTGCAAACATTATCGTCTCTCTCTACTCTTTTTAAATTCCCTTTCCACCTTATCTTCGCATAGGAACAATGTTAATTTCCTATAGGGATTTGTATGTTAATTTCGATTCAAAAGGGGGTCCCCTTTAGAACTTTTTAGGCATTTAAAATTTTTTTTTCCAATTCTTATGAAATTTTGTATTTATTTACGATTCTATATTGTGTATAAAATGTCCAAATATGAGATTAAAATTTTGAAAAATAACCATAGTTTATTTGAAGCAGTCAACATTTAAAATGCAAGTTTGAAACTAAGGTGCTATCGGAAACTAAATATATCTCGACACAAAAAATCTGGTGTGACCAGCACAGTGCCCAACTTTCTCTTACCGAAGGGTAAGAGAAAGTTGTGTGCTGTGCGCCAGTCACACCAGATTTTTATTATTTTAATTAATAACTCCGTCCCAGAATCTTCTAAATTATTTTATTTATAAAACTATCAATCATTTGGAAAATTGATCTTGGTTGCCAATATTCGTGCCTCCCCTTAGACTAGTCCGCGCCTCACAGTTTGGAAAACGCTGAGCTAGATAGAGAAAATCGCCAAATTATAATTATTACTTCATATTAAAAGGGAATAATTAATATCTTTTTTACATCTCAAACCAAAATACATTTTTTTGGGGACATACAGAGAGAGAGAGAGAGAGAGAGAGAGAGAGATACGTACATGTAATTTATTAATATAATAAAAATTTATAGAGGATAAAGAAATATCCATGATATCCCTTTTATGTATAAAATAAAATATCTATGAACCCAAGGGAACGGACATAATTGTATGTTAGTAGGTATTTCCAGGTGTCCAGGGCAGCAAGAACAAGGAGCAACGTTATTTTTTCTTTTTCTTTGGGAATCGCTTATGGAGTGGGAGAGAGAGACCTTAAAAGAGTCCAGTCCCTTTGATCGTGCCCTTTTCAATCGACTCTCTCTTTGCTGATAAATATTTTATTACTTTTTCGCTCGCCCGTTTTTTTCACTAATCTTAAAAATTTTTCAATAACAAATTTATTAAAAAACAAGCAAAATTAAATCAACATTTATATCAAGTATAGTAAGCTATAATTACACTGGTTGACAAGTTTTATTCACAAGAAATCTGCACAAGAAATCTAAGCACATTTTTAATACTGAATCCAGATATGTAGTTAGAATTTTTCGAACAGGCACAGTTTTAGAGATATAGAGAAAAATAAATTTTAAATGAATATGTGCTCTAAAAGGGCTTTTATTTTGAATTTTCTTATTTTGATTTTTTAAAGCGAGACATCTTAAAAATTCTAGATAGTTATAATATAAATTTTAAGTTTCAGCCCCATTGGAGGTTATTTAGACGTGCCGCAAACGGCTAAAAGTTTAGAAAAATAGAATTTTTTCAGTTTTTTTTTTTTAGCTTTGGACACTCCTAATGTTATGTTCACCATCCCTAAATTAAAAAAAAAAAAACATAATTACGTTATTCTATAGTTCTTTGGTTTTCAAAAAATAATTCATTCGTGAAAATATGTTGAATATTAACGAAATTATGAACATAATATTTAGTTAAATAGTATCTAATTACTGTAACTAGGGAAATGTACCAGGAATGGCTGTAGAGTAGATGTTGAAAGAGAGTAAAAAAACAAAAAGAAAAAAAAAACAAGAAAATGCTTTTTTTAGCCAATGTAATTTCTTTATTAATATTCAGCTCCACGGCTAACGTTTCGAACTTAGGTTTGGACCATCCATCAGAGCTGTAGGGCTGTGTCAAAATCTAGGATCGAAACATTAGCCGTGGGCTGAATATTAATAAAGAAATTACATTGGCTACATTTTCTTCTTTTATATTATAATATCTAAATACTGTAGTTATAAGTTTATTCCTAAGAACTCTACTGTCGAAGAGAGAGCAAAGCGCCTAAAAGTTAGGCAACCAGAGTGTTTTTTAATCAGACTTTCCTTAAATATTAAAATATTTTCTCGAATAAATAGTTTTTGGAAAGCTAAAGAATTATAGAATATCGATGCTTTTCATTCAGAGATGGTAAAAATTGCATTAGGAGTGTCCGAAGCTAAAAAATAAAACTGAAAAATTCGATTTTTTAAAAACATATAGGCCTACGCGTTTGCGGCATGTCTAAATGACCTCCCATTGAGTTGAAACTTAAAATTTATATGTATTATAACTAGAGCCAGGATTTTTATGCAAGAAAAACCGCTAAATATGCCATATAATATGCAGTAAAAGTATTAAAATATGCAGTATATCCCTTATATGACAAAAATATCAAGTGCCTTCCAATTAAAGGTAAATCATGATTTTCTACTGATGTAAAACTAATGGTATTTTATTTTTGGAAGGAAATAGTGAAAAAAAAAATTGGTCTCGCAATAAAAACTTAATTTAATGTAAAAAAATCTGGTGTGACTAAACGCACCTCATACCTTCAGAAATCGAAAGTTGTGTTCTGTACTTTTCATAAGAGAATGTAAAAAATAATTGATTTTTGAATTTAATTAAAATTGTTGGAGCCCGAATTTTGAGAAAATTGATTAAAAAATTAAAATAAAATAAAACTTTTACCGAAAAATGTAAAAATTTTTAAAAAGTTTTAAATATGCAACTTTATGCAATATTTACCAAATATGCAAAAATATGCAATTTAGAATTTGAACCCTAGTTCCAAGGGGGCATGATTCGGATAGAAAATTGGTTTTCCAGGACGTACATGTTAGCAAATAGAATATGCAATTGCATAGGAATCCGGGCTTTAATTATAACTATCTGAATATTTTTATGGGGAGTTGTTTTAAAAAAAATCTTGAAAATGCAAAATAAGAGCCGTTTTAGAGCATATTTTCTATCAAAATTTATTTTTCTCTATATCTCTAAAATATACCTGATGGGGAAAAACTGAAATGATATTTGAATTCAGTATTCTAGAATCTATTATATTCTTGTGAAAAAAAAAAGTTCATTTTTGTCTAGATCAATCCTAAATTGACATTTTTGCTGAATGAACGAAAACATATCCAATTAACCCTCTAGGTTAGAATTTACAAATAATTTTCCTATTTTTCCTTTAAATATTATTGTATTAATTATTTCCCTCTGGCCATGTTAAGGAATTCTTTATACGTCTAAAAATTCTATATTTTTAAAAATAATTTATTGCTTAAACGTCGGGGTACAAAGAAAAAGCAACCTTTTGATCTCAGTGCCAATATTAAGCGAAGGGTTTGAGAATTAAACTACACATCAAAAAAGTTTTTTTTTTTTTTTTGGAAATGAAATATTGAAATTTATAAATAATTATAGTAGGTATGACAACAATTTTTAAACGTTTTGATAAAACACCAGGTAGAGATTAATTCAAATTGTTTGAATAATGAAAAAAAAAATATTTTTTCTACTTTTGGATAGTAATAAGCCATTAAAAATTCATGACGTAGTAGATTGTGAAAAATAAGTTGGTAAGCAGATTGGTGTAATCGGCTTACGCTTTTAAAATGTTATTATTATTCATCAATCATAGCACTCAAAATGGGTTTTATAATTCGTGTTTTTTATTATTATTATTATTTTTTTTTTTTTAACTTTATTATTATAAGTTAAAAAGTTAATTAGTGAATATTAAAATACATATATATGTAAACCAGCGTATGATATATTTTATATTATTAGGCAAATTAATAAAAAAAAAAAAATTCAGTTAAATTCTGCCAAAAAGAGAAATTCTAAAAAGCCTTTGAATGAATTCACTGGTGAAAAAATTAATTTTCATGCCGTCACAAAAAATCTACTAGAGCGCAGTTTAATTCTCTATCTTCTCTAATGACAGGGAAATAAATTTAGAAAAATGGACAATTAAACGAGTGAGATTTTGAAGCAAAATCACAAAGAGATTTTTATATTAACATGTCAAAAATATCTAGAAGATGAAAGAAGACTGCTAATAATTTTTTCGTCTATTTTATTCTTTCTCGGTCGATGTTTTGTTCCGAGTTTGGGAGATGAGGAAATACGTCATTAAGGCGTCAAGTCAGGATAAATAAAATATATAAATCGATTGAATGGATTGGAAGATAAATTTTCATAAGGACTTTCAGCCAGAGAAAGATGATCTATTATTTATAAATTTTTCGATCTATGTATGATCATTAGAACAAGCAACGGTTATTAGGCAAATTGACACACATTTTATTTTCCATTATGTTATAGTAAATAAGCTCGCCATGAACATATTACATTTAAAAAAATCTGGTGTGACTGGCGCACAGCACACAACTTTCTCTTACCTTCGGTAATCGAAAGTTGTGTTCTGTGCTGTCACACCAGATTTTTCGTGTCGATTTATATTTAGTTCCCGGCAGTACGTAACATTTGAATTAAGATGTAAAATTTATAAGTATGGGAAAATATTTATATTTTGTTACCATGGCAACCATTTCTCCTATCTTTTCTATTGAATACAAGAGTAAAGTGGTCTTCAGAAGATTTCAATTGCAAAACGAGAATATACATTTTAAAGAGCATCTAAAAAATAATTGATTTTTGAATTTAAAAAAAAAATTGTTGGAGCAAATTTTGAGAAAATCGAAAAAAACTGAAATACTACATCAGTAAAGTACTAGTACTTTTTGGACGATTTTGATTAAAAGCTTATTTTCACGTTCCCGGGGAGTGTTTAACTTAGATATAAAATTTCAGCCTCATAGCTCAATTCCTTCATGCTTAAAATTGAACACACACACACACAGACCATGTCGCGAAAACCACTTTTTTGGATTCAGGGGACCTCAAAACGAAGATCCATCAAAATCTCGACATCGAATTTTTGACATGAATCCAATACTTTCTCTCTATATATATATTATTACATATATAGGCCTACATAGGTAGGAGAAAGTAAAAATATTGGATGAAAAGGGTGACGAATTGTATAACAAGCTGCTTGTACTGAGGACGTTCCCATCACATATTGGGATCGAAATATCTACAAATAAACGAATAAAACTCAAATTATATTTTTTTGGCGGGAGGTCTTTATGAAAATTTTATGTATGTTTATTTTTTTATGTTAATATCGTATCCTAGATGATATTCTTCCAATTCTGAAGATTGTAGTAAAGAATAAAGAAAAGAGCGATTGCAGATAGATATATTTCGTTTATTAGGCACTTCAAGCCGACGTTTCTATCAGATATACCACCATCTTCAGGGCTGAAGAGTGCCAAGAAAACTTCGAATGGTGCAATTGTGTAAACAATTTATTGCTATTAAATAAGGACCAAAGGGTATGCGAGTCAAGGTTAGATTGAAGAGAGAATTCTGAAGATGGTTCATATCATCTTTAAATCTGAAAATACTATACATCAGAGGTTCCCAACCTTTTTCGGTTCCCGGCGCCCTTAATATATCAGAATTTTTCCGTGCCGCCCCGTGTCAAATCTCAGGAGGCTAAAAACCGTATGTTATTAATAGTTTTTCTATAATAGAAGGATGGAGATATCAGCCAAATTAAATGCTCTAGGTTCAAAACAACTCCCAGAATAAGACGTTTTGGCTTGAATTTATTTAGCTATCTTCAGTTATTAAATAATTATACACATAATGCAAAGTGGTCAAATAAATTCAGGCCAAAACCGCGAAATCTGAGAGTTTTAATGAATCTCGAGCATTTAATTTGGCTGATATCTCCCTCTATTATGACTAATAGCGAAAAATTAAAGGCAAATAATACTATTTTATAAAGTAATAATATTATTAATACGTCGTATAATATTATGTGTAGGGAAATTTTCACGGCGCCCCAAGAGAAAATCCGCGGCAACCTGGGGCGCCTCGGCCCACATTTTGAGAAAGCCAGCTATACATCAACGCTATTATTTATTCTCTCAAAAATACAGTACTTAATTTTCTTTTAATTGTCAACGCTTCTATTGAATCTTTTAACAGAACAATAAAGTGGTCAGGTAATTTGGTGCCATGAAAGCATACCGATACCTCGGGCTAGAAGTCACTTGATCTACCAGCAGAATAAAATATGTTAAAGAATAACTTTCACTCACATCAGATATATAACAATATTTGTATGAAGGAGAGCCCGAAACATTGTCAAAATTCCTTAATAGTACAAATTCCATTCCTCTACCCTTTTCATAATATTATTCAATTTCTATCTCTGTCCTGTAAACCCTGAGTTAATTAGTTATTAATAAGATCCGATCTTCCAAGCCAGATTATTATTTGAACAACTCGCAAATAAATTTCCATCTGATCTTGACTGAATTTAACCCCCATATAATCCAATCAGTTTAACTCTGATTTAATTATCATAAATGCATGCATTTCGAATTGGGACTGTCTGCCTGCCACAAAAGCCAGTCCCCTTGTTACTAATCGAGACATGACCTAAGGTTTAATATTGCTAATGATTAGTATAAATTAATATTTGAAGAGTCTCACCGAGGAAGACCGCCTTCAAGCCAGTAAGATTTTGACTCAAACGCCTTCAAGCCAGTAAGATTTTGACTCACCTGCAACAAAAAGATAAGAAATATATTAATTTACAAATCATATTTTAGGGAGAAGATATAAGCTTAACATAAGGATTAATCTGAATATTTTAAATAAAAACAAAATTCTTCCTAAAAAAAAGATGTAACAGTATTTATTTTAATAATTCATAAATTTTAATAATTCAAAAGAGATGTTTATTAAGACCACGTTTATCAAGCAAGTATTTATTTTTCTAAAAGTAGCATAATTAATTAGTTTATCTTTTTATCTCTATTAAGTAAATAAATACAACAAACACTTCAAAGAGTTTCTTATATATTTTAACCATATCAATTAGCTGTAAATGATTGCATTATAGCCCTTGCAATGAATATACAAATACAAATACTAGCATATTAGACAAGTATGAACATTATTAATAAGTTAGAAAGTTGATAAATTAAACAAGAAGAAGTAACCATCTCCAATTTGTTTATATATATTAATATATAAATATATATACAGTAGAGTTGGTAAAGAGAGAGGAGATAGTAATCTAAAATGGATAAACTTTTGAATATTGACTAATTTAATTCTCTAACTTTAATAAATGAATATATTCTAAATTTATAATTAAATAAATTTGTTGTATTTTATCAAGATTAAAGAATTAATAAAAAATTTGGTGTGATTGGTCGCAGAGCACACAACTTTCTCTTACTTTTCTGCAAGAGAAAGTTGTGTTCTGTGCTTGTAACAGCAGATTTTTTTGTGTCGACATATATTTAGTTTCCGCCGATATAATTATTAGAATTCAAGATGTAAAATTTATAAGTATGGGAAGAGCCCCCGGGTTTGGCGTAGTAGGTAGCGTGCCTACCTCCTATACCAAAAGTCGCGGGCTCGGACCCCAGGCAGTCCGATGATTTTATTTAAGCCATTTGGATACCATGGTCTGTCTGTGAACAAAATATCTCAAGAACGAAAAGACCTAGGAAGTTGAAATTTTATATTTAAGTTAGGTACCCCCCTGGGACGTGTCACGAAGCTTTTAAACAAAATCGGCCCAAGAGTACTAGTACTTTACTCATGCACTTTTTCAGTTTTTTTTTTTTTTTTTTTATTTTCTCAAAATTCGCTCAAACGATTTTGTTTAAAATTCAAAAATCAGGATTCAGGGAACCTCAAAATGTGTATATCCATCAAAATTTCGACATCGAATTTTTGACATGAATCCAATACTTTCTCATTATATCATATATCTCATTATATCATATATCATCATTATATATATATATATATATATATACTAGACGCAAAGCCCCGCCTTATAGACACTCACGAAACATTGACACTCGCCTATTTTTATAAAAATATACATGCGCACAAAATTCGTGCCAAAACAACAATGACAACTTTGTGCCTAATTAATTTATAAGCCAACGAGGACTGAAGATGGACAAATAAATTTTGTCCGAAACGTCTCCTTTTTCGGCATTTAGCATCCAAAGGCTCTCTTCATTTGCTGCACCTGTACTTGTTCTTTTCCATTCTATATATATATATATTCCATATCTAGGGTAATAGAAAGTAAAAATAGACTTGTATATAAAAAATACTAATCTCAATTTAAATGTAATGAACGATCTACAGTAAAAAGTAAAATAGGTCAAATATTTAGTGAAATGTAAGTATTGAACCTATGCAGTGGAGATGACAAGCCATCACTCAGAGGATAAGCAGTTGCTATAGCAACCAGTCATATTTTTTGTGAATGTTTTTCTAGTAAAATTTCTATTAAAATTATTTTTTATAAGGGGCTTAAGAGAAGCCAAAGGGAGTATTAAAAGAACATATTCGACTTTGTTTTGTTTTTTAAAATTTTAATATTCTGCGGTAAGTAAAAGATTTAAGACCGCTGATATTCAGTGAAAAAAAAGGCATAAAGAACCGACAAGTTAATCCGTACTTTTTTTTCTCTCTTTCATTTGGATTTGATGTTCGTTTTGTGTCTCTGCCATTATATTGATAATGGTATTTTCTAGTTAAAATGCTCTATAGGCCTAGAATACACACATTATCACTTATCTAATTTCAGTTTACATATTTAATATAAACTTGTAATTTATTAGAGTATTAATTTTTTTCAAAAATAAATTTAGTTAACAAATTTATCGATAATTGATAAAACAAATTTAGTAATTAATATTGTTTGAAATAAATGAAATTTGTAATTAAAATTTCGATAAAATTTTTGTTCTATGTTCTCTGAGGGATGACGCTGACGTCACTAGTTCCATTAGTACTCAGGGTAGCAAGGAGACGTTGGTCCAAGAGGCCGACATAATTGAATTGAGTACTAAACATTGATCTCCTCGACCCTATCACTCTGGCCATTTGTTTAACCCACATATCTGGTTTAAGGGCTCAAGGGCCTGATCAATTTATAATAACTCGATAAATGGATTGGAGAAGATAGGCGCTTTTTTTGCACTCTATGCATAATTCCTGTTATCTGATTTATATATATCCAGTCAAAGGGTGATTTATAATGTTGGAAAGAGTCAGACGGAATATGATGTCTCTTTAAAAGCCAAGATCTATATTATATAAAAAAATTTTACTGCATCTGCTTTTAAAGTTCTACCGAGCCGTTCTTCTACCTGTTTTCAGGAGAAAATAAATATTTAAGCATATAATTTAGAATAGCAAATTTCAGATATTAGGGATGCTTTCTCATAAATAGAGACTCACACACCTCATAGCCATAGAATAATTGAATAATTCCAATATATATAAAAGCGGAGTGTCTGTCTGTCTGTCACGCTCTGTTTGAGCAAATTTTTCATTAAAATTTTGAATCTAAATTTCGCACTCTTATGAAGTGTCCAGGAAAAATACTCAGGTCTCCGAATTTCAAATGGAGAGTCTAAAATTTTTCCATAATTCTATCTCGCGGCTAATGATATTTCTAATTAGTAAGTATGGGTTAAATGAATTATAATTTATAAGGAATAAATTTAATAAGTAATGTAATTTTGTTTCTGGTATCACCCCAGAATTTTTTGTGTCGACAAACACAGTATTTACAGTAGCTTTCGACAGTTCATTAGAATTTAAGATCTAATGTTTATAGACTTAGAAAAATATTTATAATTTGTATCAAGGAAGAACCAGTCTCTGCTTTTGCAACCCTTCCACCAAGGAAGATGCAATTCAACAGCCACAACCACAATATTTATATTTTGTTATGAAGGGAATCATTTCTCTTATCTTTCCTATGAAGTACAATGAGCCCCACAATTAAGTCCCCACCTGATAGGTAGAGCCTTAAGTATATGGTATATATAGTAGTATGGTGTAGGCCTATAGTGAAATAATTTTACTGACCGAAAAGGTAACACGTAAAATCTGGTACAGATGATTTTATTTTACCTTTTCAAATTTAAAATTATTTCGCCATATACTATACCATGTACTTAAGGCTCTAGCTATCAGGTGGAGACTTAATTGTGGCGCTCACTGTACAAGAGTAAAGTGTTCTTCAAACAATTTTGAGGGTGAAATGAGAATATATTGAAAAGAGCATCTAAAAAAAAAAACAATTGATTTATGAGTTTTAATCAAAATCGTTTGAGCAAATTTTGAGAAAATTAACTGAAAAAAGTACATCAGTAAAGTACTAGTAATCTTTAGCCGATTTTATCTAAAAGCTTATTTTCGGGCATCAGGAGAGTGCCTAACTTGAATATAAAATTTCAACCTCTTAGCTCATTTCCTTCTCACTTTATTATGGTCACAGACAGACCATTTGCGGGACCCACTGGACTGAAGGGACCTCAAAACGTGTATTTCCATCAAAATCTCAACATCTAATTTTAGAAATTAATTCAATACATCAGGAATAAAACTACATTACTTTATACTTAATATGTCTTCTCTAATTTCAGTGGAGGCTTTTGAATATTAATATCTGATTCAAAACAAATGTCAAATATTTATTTTATTCATTGATGGTGGGGGATGAATCCTAATTAAATAGGTCTCTGACATGTCCCTATAATGACCTATAGGATATGTACAAATCCCAGTAAATTCACAACAAAGAAGCAATTTTTGATACCTAGTCTAATATAAAATTATAAACATGTCTTTTGTCCAACATTATAAACCTTTTACTCAATAAAAGGTACAAAATCGAGTGATTCAATTAAGAGACTTCGTTTTTAATAAAAAACGAATAAAGGGCTTAGAGATCTAAATTACATTATCATATATGTATTGTATTCGATTCTATACCCACTAGAAGTGTCTAGGGACTTTTGCATTGTTGGCTTCTCGAAATTGCTCTTACTAGACAATGAGACAAGGATTTACAAGAGGATATATATATATATTGAGTTAATTATGTTCCGAAGCGATGAAAATCTGAAGCCAACAAGAAAACGAAATATAATAGTAATAATGATGATGATTTCTCTCGGGAGTTTGATATTAAGCAACAATTATATTAAAATGGAGATGTAACTAGTTATTTAGTCACTTGAAATAAAAAAAACAAAAGTTTTATGATAATAAAATAAAAAAAAAGTTATTTCAATTTACTACTGTATATTTTAAAATTCGTATTAATATTTAATCTTTGAAACTTATTACCTATTGTGAGGTTGAGGTATATGGACAGCCAAGGCGAAAAATAAAATAAAAGTATATTTTGCTAAATGTTCTGTGAACAAAATATTTCAAGAACGAAAACAGTGAGGAGGTTGAAATTTTATATTTAAGTTAAGCACACTCCTGGGGCGTGAAAATAAGCTTTTGAACAAAATCGGCCAAAAAGTACTAGTATTTTACTGATGTACTTTTTCATTTTTTTTTTTTTTTTTTTCAAAATTCTCTGCAACAATTTTGATTGTAATTCAAAAAATAAATTATTTTTTAAATGCTCTTTAAAAAGTATATCAATAAAAACTTTCATTATTTTTGTATCCCATTGTAAAAAAAAAGAAAATATTGTAAAAAATAATGTGTGGGGCTGAAAGGTGGGAACCAACAGCCGGAAATAAATTTAAAAAAAAAAATTCGTGAAAATTATTTGATACTACTGATGTACTTTTACAATTTTTTTTTTTTTTTTTTTTTTTTCAATTTTCACAATATTGGTTCTAACGAATTTGATTAAAATTCATAAATAAACTATTTTTTTAGATTCTCTTTAAAAAGTATATCAGTTGTGAAAATTGTTTCAAGTACACTTTACTGATGTACTACAGTATTTCAGATTTTTCAAATTCATTTTTCCGGCTCTTCCTTCCATAGAGCCAATGTTAAATCCCTAAAGGGATTTGCATGTTAATTTCAATTCACAAATATTTTCCAATTCTTATGAAATTTTGTATTTAGTTACGATTCTCTATTGTGTATAAAATATCCAAATATGAGATTAAAATTTTGAAAAATAATCATAGTTTATTTCAAGCAGTCAACATTTAAAATTCGCAGATTCTATGGAAATTTGCTTTTACTTATGAAATTACTTTTTACTTATGAAATGCAAGTGGTCAAGTTTGGAACTAAGTTGCTATGGGTCTATCTCGACATAAAAAATCTGGTGCGACCATTCACACCAGATTTTTTGAATTTTTCGAGTAATTCTTTTATGTTTATGAATAAACTATGAAATAATTATGTGATTTAATTTGTAGTTTTTGATTAAAATTTACATAATCAATTATTATATAGAATATCGGTATTGTTATTCTTGATTTGTTATGTAATTTTTTTTTTTTTTTAATAATACCTCGAAGATAAAACTTTGCCTATTAAAAAGGCGAGAAGCAAAGTAATTATAGTGGGGTGTGTATATTTGAAGATTCAACTTATCAGTTAATTTTTAGAAGAGATGACACATCAGATTCAAGGGTTATCCTTCCGTGGGGAGTAATTTTAAACAAGATTTTTTTTTTTATCTAAGTTGTTCAATGTCTCCTGAGATTGTGCTTTAATCTCAGCGACCTCAGCAAATCTTTTCCTTTTCTGATGTGCTTTCACTTTAGCTGGCAATCATGTTAGTTTTTTTGGTTGAGAAATTAAGAAAGTCCTGTGAGATCTCATAAAAAATATTGAGGAGGATTTGTGGGCAATATATTTATTGCGTATGACGAATTATAGGAAGATAAATATATTAATATTTTAATAAATAATTGTGTCTTTCCAAGGGAGAAGAATTTGTATTTAAAGTGATGAAGAATGTTAGTGCTTGTTAAAGGAGCTCAGGAGCGAAAAAACTAGACTATTATAAGGAATTTTTCAATGCGGTTTTTTTTTAATGAATTAAATTCATAAGAGATTATTGGGACATCGAGCTATAATTTTTTTAATGACTTATTAAAAAATTATCGTAATTAATTTTTGTTGTTATCAAGCAAATACAAAAAAACAACCAGCCCCAATAATCTTTAATTTTTTTCAAATTTAAAAAAATGAATTTATTGTTATTATTAATCACATATTAATTAAGAAATTTTTAAAATAAGCTTAAGATGATTTATTTAAATTTCAACTGTCAAATTAGTTCACCATTCTTGCAATAGATGACAGGCTAGATTAACAGACGATATAGTATTAGGCGATATCTGGCCTATATTTATATATTTTTATGCTTTTATAAAAGATACATAATATATAAAAACATTTATAAAGTATTTATTGTTAAAAGATCAATGAAAATCAACCAAATGCATTAAATATTATTAGCTACCATTCTGACATCTCTTGGCAAATTTTTGAATTATTTGATTTTTGGGCATACTTTTTATGACACACAACGCCATCTTATCCGGAAAAACATGCGTAAACACTTCGCTCCCGTGCCCCCTTAATGAATAGGTGTCAAAATAATTCGGTTTTTTAACGATTCTTCAGACGGCAGTTAATTTCCAGGCAACTAGATGAGTCAACTAGTGTAATCAACTAGTTTCCCCGTGTGAAGCCAGCCTTATGGTTTTTATGTAAACACTTGCTTTGATGATGGTGTCTAACTTCATGGCGATGATTGTATATGTTGCTATCTTCTTTGCATATAAAATGCTACTAACTTCACGTAGGTGTCCTTTTGAGGTTAGTTCGCTTAAAGCAAGTGCACAGTACATAAAAACGACTGCAAAATAAGTAGTCGAAACGTTGTGCAGTATTTATATTTTTAATAAATAATTAATAACAAAATGTGGTCAGTAAAAGAATATATAATTTTAAAATAATCAAAGCGTCTTTCTTGTTTGTAGGATTTTTGGAAAGTATAATATGGGGACCATTCATGTAGTATGCAAATGCTCGGCCTTAGCTCGGGTAACTTATGGTGGCCCCGTACTCATAATATGGGAGTCCCTGAGCGAAGAATTCTGACGATAATGATAATTATAATTATAATTTATAACTAATTTCAACATCAGCCAAAAACTTTAATTAGAACGCTTGTGAGTTTTAATGATTTTTCTTTCTCTCTCAATTGCCAAAAGATCCTTTCACATAAAAATTAAAAAAAAAAAATTCGCTGATCTTTTCTTAGCAATAGACATCAAACGTGATGCTCAATAATGGCGACGGGTAGGAATGGCGCAGGGGGGGGGGTTACTCCTTTTTAATTACTCAAACAATTTCTTAGTCTGGCCAAATAAAATGAACTTAATTAAAATAGAAATTAGCTCTAATTAGAGTCTTCTCCTTGGTTCACCTTATCTCTTTCAGGTTCCGTTTTAAAAACAGCCGCTTTTCCCATTAAAAAGAGAAATACGTTTAATTATAACGGTAAGGATGGGATTTTTTTTTTTTTTTTTTGTTTTCTTCATTAATCATATCTTTTTTTGCTATTAAAATTTTGATTGAAACATTAAATAAAAAATTTCTAGATTATTTAATTTCTTTTATGAAGTTTAGTTTAAAAAAATCTATTTATAATAATTGAAATTTGAAGGAATATCTCATCTATTTAGAAAGTTATAATTTGAAGGGATAAACAAATGGCGTTAGGCAAAAGAGGCATAAAAAAAGTAAAACTAATAAAAACAATAGATAGGAAAGGAGAGTGCAGCCAGGTAATCAATCTCTACGAAAATAAACTCTCTGTTAAGGAAACAGTTTCGGCTTTATTGAGATAAAACCATCTTCAGTCCAATAGTTGAGCTGAAAGCATTGTACATTTAGTAAAATAAATACTTTTATATATGTTTACAAACAATATAGACCTATACATACAGTATGAACTCAAATGACAAAGCATTGAGTCAATAGTGGAGTTGTCATATAGTGTGTATTATTATACATAAATTGTTTGTACAAAAATACAATGCAATGAGACTGATAAGCATTGCATTGTATTTTTGTACAAACAATTTATGTATAATAATACACACTATATGACAACTCAACCATTGACTCAATGCTTTGTCATTTGAGTTCAAACTGTATATATTGTTTGTAAACATATATAAAAGTATTTATTTTACTAACTAATTAATAAATAAGAAATTATATATAATATTTAAGATATTATATATTTCGCGTATATGAGCCGCGGAATTTATACAATTAAATATTTATTAATTCATATATCCGAAAAAATAAGGTTGTGCCGCCGGGAGTCGAACCACGGATCCTCCGATTGGTACTCAGAGTGCCCTCTGAGGGCTCAGGGACTCAGAGGGCACTCTGAGTACAAATCGGAGGATCCGTGGTTCGACCCCCGGCGGCACAACCTTATTTTTTCGGATATATGAATTAATAAATATTTAATTATTTTACTAACTGTACAATGCTTTCAGCTCAACTATTGGACTGAGGATGGATTTTATCTCATTAAAGCCGAAACTGTTTCCTTAACAGAGAGTTTAATTTCGTAGAGATTGATTACCTGGCTGCACTCTCCTTTCCTATCTATTGTTTAAATACAACAGACACTTTATTCCTTCAAAACTAATAAAAAACTACATTATTAGAGAAAAATCTGGGGTGACTGGCACAGCATACAACTTTCTCTTACCTCCAGTAATTGGAAGTTGTGTTTTGTGCTACCATGGGAACTATTTCTTCTATTTTACCTTACAAGAGTAGTGTGCTTCAAACAATTTTGAAGTGAAAATGAGAATATATAAAGAACTTCTAAAAAAATAATTGATTTATGAATTTTAAATAAAAAATGGTTAGTGGGAGAAAACAAAAAAAAAAACTTGAAAAAGTACATCTTTTAAGTACTAGTACTCTTTAACCTATTATATTTAAAAGCTTATTTTCGCGTCTCAGTAACTAACTTAAAATATAAAATTTCATCCTCGTAGTTTTTATATTTTATTTTGAACACACAACAGACCAATTTGCGGGACCCACTTTTTTGGACCTCAAAACGTATATTTTCATCAAAATCTCAATATCGAATTTATTGTATTTCATGATCACAATACTTTCGCACTATATATTACAAATATAGGCGTCAAATCCTTTCTCTCTTTCCATCTTTATATAGGTAAGAGAAAGTTAAAATACTATCGGTTGAATAATCTCTACTTTTTCTTACCAATAATCGATTTAAATTTTATTTCCCCTTTGCCTTTAATGTTATCATTATTGATCAATTATAGGCTTACTACATAGATACTAACCAACCAGAAGGTAATTGGTCAATTGATGTTATTGCATAGAAGCAATTGTCCTATTACCTTCTGGTCGGATAGTATATAATTAATACGTATGATATGTCGATAGTTTCAACCTCTTCGACACGGGTAAGAACCAATGCTTCAGGCAAGCGTGGAGGGGGTTGGGGTTATTTTTCAGACTGCTAATGTTGCTCATCTTTTTCACTTCCAAAAAAATTTCAAGGTTTATGTCTTCAAGAATAAAATTTAATAAAAAAATATTCCTTCATAAAATATTGTTATTTATATATGCATATATAAAGAGATGACATAAAAATTCACCCTCCTACTTGAAAAATAGTTAACCTTTATAAAATATTTCTATTTTGTTGTTTGGGAAGCTTGTTTGGCTAAGAAGCCCTTTAGTTTATCCTTTCTTCTTTTTTTTTATGCCTGTCTTCTTTAAAAAAAAGCAGCTCCAGCAATATTGGACCTGACATTCTTTTCTCAGGAAATCATGCCTGGTTTTTAGAAGATAACTCCTCTTTTTAAAAGATTGAATAACTGGTCTTGGTGGGGGAATGGTTAGACTGCAACCCCTTTTTGGTCATTTTAGTCATGTTGCGATCAAATCACTCTTATCTCTGCCAGGTGATATTAAATCGGACATCTATTTTATTCAGGAGTCGAGAGTCCAAAGACTCCAAAAGCCAAGACCAACAAAAGCCTTTGTGTATTTTCTTTCAAAAGTAGAAATTGGATGTCACTTCATTCATCGACAATCGATTTATTTCTTTATTTTTTTTTTCTCTTTCTCTAAATACCTTTGATATTATTTTAATTTTTCCATAATATATATATTCCGGCGTATAAATCAATTTTTGAGAGTTCAAAGTAGATCTATTGCATGTTAAATTAGGTCCTGCCTGGACCCCAAATATATATACTATATTATAAATATAACCGTTATCATCAAAGTCTTATATGGCCTAAGTTGCCGAAAAGACTGTCGCATCCTCTCGCTTTAACAGAATTTGTTTTTCATTAAGTAGTACACATAAAAAACTTTGTTCAAATCGGTGAGGGGAAGGCCGTGCACTCCCCTTGGGAATGCAACTATATATATAGCGGCTCTTATCGGTGGAGGTTTAAGTTAAAAACTAATTCATCTCAAAAAAACTACTTTTTTTTAACTAATTAATAATTCCAATCACAGCCAAAAGGGTCTATATTTATATTTATTCTATTTGAACCCTCTATGACTAGATAAAGAATCGTCTTTTACTTTTTTTAATTTATAGCCTATATAGGTAACTTTGTTTTAAATGAAAAAAAGATACTAATTTTACTGCCATATTAAAAGTCTTGCTGAATATTTATTATAAATAAATTCAAATGGAGAGAATAGCGTTACAACTTTATGTACAAACTTTTCTTTTTACGAGCAAAAATCATATTTACAATAAATTAGTTAAATAAGGTAGAGAGAAGGAAGCAAGCACGCACTTTTTATCACCGTTCGAGAAAGAAAAGTTTACTTTAAAACCACACTCCTCTTGAATAAATTTCCAAAACATTAATAATATATGAAATGGAAATTGAGAGTTTTGTCCATTTAGCGAATAAAAATAACTGTTGGATTTTATAAAGTGTAGAGTTTATTAAGATAATTAATATTTCATGAATGAAAACCAAAGCGTTTTTTTGAATAAAAAAAAATTAATTAGGGAGCAAGGGAAAAATAATTTCCGATTTTCTTTTAAAGTGAAACTTTTATTTGATGGCCTCTATCAGTGCGTTATTTAGTTTGCATTTGATCTGATCCTAATTAGTCCGAATTATTTTTGGAAAAGTAATTATTTATTAATCATTGCAGGTACTAATTAAGAAAATATAACGTCTTTTTCTTAATTGAAAGCATTAAGCAAAAGGCGTTGATTTTAACTTTCTTCTTTTCTTTCATTCTTTATCTCTAATACGATAAATTAAACTTAATTTAATTCGTAAAAGGCTGAAAAACAATTTTAATCAAGTAGTAGTAATAAATAGAATTTTTTTTCGATTTGTAGGAAATAAATATAAGTGCATCTATCCGAATCAATTTCATGTAGTCTTTAAAATAAATAACATTTCAAACTGTCGTTGCGTTGTTGTTGTTGTCGAAAACAAGCTTGCTCAATTACTTGAACAGGCTAAAAATGCATAATGTCAAATAAATAAAATAAAAAACGACAAGTGTTAATTTATGAATTCATTTGATGTGATTTGTTTTTTAACGAGAAAAATTTTTGAAAAAAATAATTTAGGAATTTTGTAGATCTGATCTACAAAAATAAAATAAATTTGAAAAAAGCTCAGGAATAAAATAGTGCCGAACATACAGAGATTAAGAATGAAAGAATTATTATAATTTATATATATTTATATATATATAATTATTATAATTATATATATATATATATATATATATATATATATATATATAATTCCGTCTGTCTGTCAGTCACCCTCTATTTGGGCAACTTCCTGATGGAATTTCGAAACAAAATTTTATATAAAGAACCTTCTAGGGATTCCAGGGAATTCGTCCTATTATTTTTGAGTTATTAAGGGAGGTCAGTAGTGTAGATGAAACGCATGTTTTCCCGAGAAGAGGGCGTTGTGTGTCTTAAAAAGTAAGCCAAAAAAACACCTATTATGAAAATTTGCCAAGAGATGTCAGAATGGTAGCTAATATTTAATGCATTTGGTTGATTTTCATTGATCTTTTAACAATGAATACTTAATAAATGTCATTATATATTATATATCTTTTATAAAAGCATATAAATATATAAATATAGGCTAAAAGGGGATCGTCTCTTAGACTAGCCTGCCATCTATTGCAAGAATGCTGAACTAATTTGACAGTTGATTTTTAAATAAATCATCAAAGCTTATTTCAAAAATTTCTTAATTAATATGTGATTAATAATAACAATAAATTCATTTTTAAATTTACAAAAAATGAAAGATTATTGGGACATGCTTGATAACAAAAAAATTAATTATCCTACGATAATTTTTTAATAAGTCATTAAAAAAATTATAGCTCTATGTCCCAATAATCTCTTATGAAATTAATTCATAAAAAAAACCGTATTAAAAAAATAAAATAAATTTCTTATAATAGTCTAGTTTTTTAAAAGTATGTTTAAACGCCGATCCTACACCCCCTTAATATTCTTTTCAAAAATAGTGAAAGTTAATGATTTTTTTTTTTTTTTTTCATATTCCAAGACGCCCCCGCCAAGTTCTAGGCGCGGGCTCACAGAAGGCGGACCCGGGAATTGATGAAATTATTTTCAAGACTATGGTAGATAGAGAGAAAAAAATTTCAAGTTAACTAGTCTAAATTTTAAATAGAGTATTCTAGGAAAGACGAACATGACGGACGGACAGCAATTAATGCTAAAGTGTATTAAATAGAGAATTAACAGCCCAAGGGCAATTTCGATTAAATGCCATAATTTCTACGAAGGGGTAATGCAATGAGTGTACATTATGATATAATTTGATTAATTTCTAATTAATTTATTATATATCTATTTGCCAAGTAAATGATCTAGGGAGGATATTCTAAAGTAAGTAGGAGCCGGGATGAAGTTGAAGTCTAATTCAGTGAGATGGAATTCTCAAAGTTAATAGAAAAAGGATGCGATGTTGATGCTATGTTTTGGGAAGTAAATTTCAGGACAACGATCGTATTATATTTTGTAATTAAATATTCTGGCCAGAAAGTAGTCTCAATTTATTATTCTCTTTTCCTTTTATCTTTTGCCCTTTTTCAAACGAAATTAAATGAGTAGATGTTGTAGACAAAATTATTGACCCATCAAACAACGTCCTATTGACTGTAAGTCAGTCAATATAACGTTTAAGGAAAAAAAAACCTCGGAGTCGTAAAGAGAATTTTCAAGAAAATATAAAGTGGTAAAAACGCTACACTGCCATGTCAACTAACCAGACAACTTGACATTATTTTTGTCCTGATGAAGAGTGCGATCGGCACTCGAAACGTCGACAAAAAATAGATTTTTATTTTATTTTTCATCCAGCCATCAAGAAACAAGTAAAAAAAATTAGTCTGGGCATATAGCGACTTAGGATAAAGAGAGTCTTTCGCGAAAGGGTTGTTTGAGTCCAGGAGTCTTATGGCCAACAAACTCATATCTTTTTCTTAAAAAAATAAAGAAATTATTTAAAATTAAATATACAAATTAAACACTATTCTATATACCTCACAGGTTTTCTTGATTAAGAAATGAACACTTATGCGAATTGTCGAAATACGTATCAAGTGTTAATTTTTTAATTATTAAAACTTTTGAAACAAATAACCTAGTGTTTAATTTGTATATTTAATTTTAATTTACAAAATATTTCAACGAGAACCCACGGTCGAAAGTTTAATCTTAAGAAATTATTTTTTCTTAATTTTGAGAAAATCGAAAAAAATTGAAAAAGTCCATCAGTAAAGTACCGGTACTAGTACTTTTTGGCCGATTTTGTTAAAAAGCATAATTTCACCCCTTGGGGGGGGGGGGGGTGCCTAACAAATATAAAATTCCAACTCCTTTTAGTTCCTGAGATATTTTGTTCACAGACAGAACATGTCACGAAAACCACATTTTTTGGATTCAGGGGACCTTAAAACGTGAAGATTCATCACATTCTCGACATAGAATTTTTGACATGAATCCAATAATTTATCTCTATCTTCTTCGCTGCGGGGTCGGAGGATTTTTTTTTTTTGCCGAAGAAATAGAGCAAGCGGGCCCGTCGCACGGTCTGACGCCTGTTGAAAATAAAGAAGGAAGGGACTGACATGTAAAGAATAGGACTGCCAGTCCCAGCTCGTGGTCGCCATCCACGTACCCCACACCCACAAGATGTGTACACCAATTTATAATAATTTCTATTTTTTTTTTTTTTTTTTTGAATGATTTTAGTCTCTCCTGTAAAGTTACCTATTAAGTCGTTAGCAGGCTTACCCTCTAACAATGTAAGAGAGAGTAAAACTAGTCTAGTAGATTTTATTTAAGCCTACCAAAAAAGTCCCTATTTGTTTATTTTTTAATCCATATAAATAAATATACATATCGTAAGTGAAAGGGAATGAATACAGGCATTTGGCTTGAGAGGGTTGGTTTCTACTTCATTTATTGATCCATTCTTGATATTTTCCCTTTGTCATGTCTTGTCCATTTTGATAATGGTGGTTTTTAATTAACCCCCCCCCCGCCCCGTTTCAAACCACCCAATTTCATTGATGCCTTTGGCACACTGTACATGTTGATGGATGATCGCCAATGGCAAAGCCCTGTTTGACATCCTTTGGATTAGAACGGAGACTCCAAGCCAAACAAACCATCATCAATTTAAAAAAAAAAAAAATTAATACTTTTAGAGGGTATGTGCGGCCAGTAAATTATTAAATTTTAAAAAAAGATTAGGTTTCTAGATTCGTTAATTGCTGTTACGTGGTTAGAGAGAGGACAAATAAAATTGCAGTCCTTGAATAACGTTGACCCTTTGAAATTGAGACATCGAATTTTTTCTATTCCATATCACACCGCTTTTATTTTAATTTTGGAATAAACGTATTTTTACTTTAATTAAGTGCCTGGGGGTCAAAGATTATCTTTGGCTGATATTATTAAAATTATTTTACTCCCTCCGTCCAAAAGAAGAAGCTACATTTGAATATTATTTTTCTACTGATTATTGGTAGTATGATTTTATAATTTTGTTTTGATATTTTTCAGAAATTATGGGTTGGTATGGTAATATTAGCTTGACAAATACACCCTTCTTAAATACAGCATCCAATGCTAAATTAATTTCAAAATATTGCTTCAAATTTGTCTCAAAATAAATGCTAACATTCATGAAAAGCAGAAAAAAAAATCTGGTGTGACTGTGGCACAGCACACAACTTTTCTTACCTTCGGTAATCGAAAGTTGTGTTCTGTGCTTGTCACACCAGATTTTTTGTATCAACGTGTATTTAGTTTCCGACAGTACAGTACATTCGAATTTCAAGATGTAAAATTTATAAGTATGTGAAAATATTTATATTTTGATTACCATGGCAACCATTTCTCCTATCTTTACTATGGAGTACAAGAGTAAAGTGGTCTTCAGAAGATTTCAATGACAAAATGAGAATATACATTTTAAAGAGAATCTAAAAAATAATTGATTTTTGAATTTTAAAAAAATCGTTGGAGTGAATTTTGAGAAAATCGAAAAAGACTGAAAAAGTGCATCAGTAAAGTACTAGTACTTTTTGGTCGATTTTGTTCAAAAGCTTCGTGTCACGTCCCCTTAAATATAAAATCTCAACCTCCGAGCTCTTTTCGTTCTTGAGTTATTTCGTTCACAGACACACACATGTCGCGAAAACCACTTTTTGGATTCAGGGGACCTCAAAACGTGTATATCCATCAAAATCTCGACATCGAATTTTTAACATGAATCCAATACTTCCTCTCTATATATTAACATATATATAGAGGTAAGAGAAAGTAAAAATGCTTAAATATCAAATTTTATTCATCCTTCCATTTATATGTTTAGGCTAAAGATTGATTTCACTTTCACTTACCTATAAAGGTATTTTGACCTCAAAACGAGTATTTCTTTTCTTCAATTTTTCTCTATATAGGGGCTATGCCAGGGGTCGGCAACTTACGGCTCTTTTATACAAAGTGTATGGCTCTTGAGCCTATCCGAAATATATATTTTAATTTTCTTGAAACAAATTGAAATTTCATTATTAAAGTAAAAAAAATTGTCAAAAAGAATTTTAAATGCGATAGGTTTGAAATTGATTAGATTTATATTAAAATAAAGTACGTAATTATATAAGACTGTCGCCTTTTCATTCAAACCACACTAAGTTTTTTTTTGAATTGAATATATTTTAATTTGTATAAGTAGTTATAGTAATTCAATTTAGTAAAAATATTTTTATAAAAATCCGATGTGGCTCTTGGTAAGATTTTGTAAAATTATTTACGGAAAAATGGATCTCTGCTTAAAATAGGTTGCCGACCCCTGGCCTATACCAATATTACATATAGACGTATATACGTAGAATCAAGAGAAAGTAAAAATGTATATTTTTTTTATTTCTTAAGAAATTTATGTCTTAAATTAAATTCAATTTCAACTATTATAAAAAATTTAATTTATGAATCTTATCATATTTTGACACCCAAAAAAAAAAGTTGATAAATTAAATCACTCATCATACTCTTTTGAACTTTTTTTTTACTATCTTATACTCGCTTTTTTTTGCGCACACAAAAAAAAGAAGTCTTTTGATAAATTTTCTACATTAAATCAAGATTAAACTTTTGGTTAATTCGATTGAATTTAGACCCTCATCTTCTCCTTAAATTGAAATCATAAGTCATTTAAAGTGAACCTATTAATTGAAGCCAACAGCTAAAAGAACCACCCCCCACCCCCGCCCCACACGCAACTCCCACCACCCAGCTGGCGTCAGAATTAGTTTGTGAGAGATTTATTAAAGAAACCACCGTGATGAAAGTTTCCACAACTAAATCTATTCTAAAAACTTTTCTCACAACTAAATACTAAGATAAGATTTGATTCATTGTCTTGTATTATTTAATAAATATCTACGTGTCTTCTAGATGGGATTTATCCTATCTGAGAACTTAAAACTTGTTCTTTTCAAAAATAAAACGTTTTTCACCCAGACTGATATCTAAAAGGCCTAACCAAGCCTTATAGTTGGTGTATGTTTTTACTTTCTCTTAAATATACATATATAGGCCTATATATATAGAGAGAGAGAGAGAAAGTATTGGATTCATGTCGAAAATTCGAATTCGAGATTTTGAAGGATATACACGTTTTGAGGCCCATGAGTACAAAAAAGCGTTTTCACGACATGGTCTGTCTGTGTGTGTGTTTGGCTTCAATTTAAAGCATGGAGGAATTGAGCCTGGAGTTGAAATTTTATATTTAAGTTAGACACCCATCTAGGGCGTGAAAATATGCTTTTAATCAAAATCGGCCAAAGAGTACTAGTACTGATGTAGTTTTTCAGTTCTTTTTTCGATTTTTTCGAAATTAGCTCAAACGGTTTTGATTAAAATTCAGAAATCAATTATTTTTTAGACGATCTTTAAAATGTATGTTCTCATTTTGCAATTAAAATCATCTGAAGACCACTTTACTCTTATACTTGATAAGAGAGATAGGCTAAACGGTTGCCATGGTAACAAAATATAAATATTTTCCCATACTCAAATTTTACATCTTGAATTCTAATATATTTACCGGAGGTCAAATGTAAAAAAAAATTCTAATATATCGGCGGAAACTAAATATATGTCGACACCCCCTAAAATATCTACTTTTCCTCTTGAAACACCCTGTATATACACCGGTATATATCGAATGAGAAAGTATTGGGTTGATGTCGAAAATTAAATGTTGAGATTTTGATGGAAATACACGTTTTGATGACTCATGAGTCCAAAAAAATGGTCTGTCTGTGAGTAATAAAGTATAAAGAAAATGAGCTACGATGCTGAAATTTTATATTTAAGTTCCCGCTGAGGAGCGGAAATAAGCTTTAAAATGAAATCGGAGAAAGAGTTCTAGATGTATTTTTTTTTGATTTTCTCAAAATTCAGACTAACCATATTTTTAATTTGAGGATGTCGGACTGGTCAACATTAATTTCTTTCACAAAATGATGCTTTTTTCTCAGTCAATTTTGACTTGTTAATAGGTCATATATGTAAACCTAAAAAATAAATACCTCTCAAAAATGAATTTCTAGCAAATTTATTAACCGTGACCTAATAACAAGTCAAAATTGACTGAGAAAAAGCATCATTTTGTGAAAGAAATTAAGTATATTTTATTTGAAATACATAAATCTATTGTTTTTTAGATTCTCTTTAAAATGTTCTTCCCATTTGTCCTCAAAATTGTTTGAAGCACATTTTAATCTTGTACTTCATAAGAAAGATAGGTGAAATAGTTTCTAACAGTTATAGTAACAAAATATTTTCGCATATTCAAATTTTACATCTTGAATTCTAATGAAATGTGGAAACTAAATATATATCGACACAAAAAATCTGGTGTGAGAAGCAAGCACAGAAGACAACTTTCAATTACCGTCATATTTTTTCATATTTGTTAGATGATTAATTTATTTAATTTACCGATGATTGGAAAGGAACATTTTTATTCAGAAAAATGGTCGGAATTGAAATTCGAATAGAGGACAGACTATAAATTCATAAATTTTTAGTTTATAAAAAATTTAAGAAAATCTATATTTATATTTTCTAAATATACAGTTGAGAGTATTATACACTACATATATTAATTATTACCAGAGAACTCAGAGTAAATTCTAAATTCACGTTCAATTTCAGGCGAAAGGATTTAGAATTTATTAATCCAAGAGAAAGATGGTAATGGTGGGTTTAGAATCGATTTTAAACATTTATTATGAATCTAAATGAGTATAAACGGAAATTAAATTTTGGAATAAACTAAACTAGAATTGTCATTTAAATTCAAGAGTTTTACGTTAGTAAATAAGCTATACGTATACCTATGAATAAACATATTTAAATTTTATAACCAACAAAATGCAAAGTTCATTTTTTATTCAAGAAAAAGAGAGAAATTAGCAATCTCCAAGGTTGTTTCTGGAAATAGCGAAGTAAGAAGGACGAACGAAATTTATGAATATTTTTTTAATTTTCTTTTGATTGTTTTTTTTTTTTTTTATTTCAGATTTGAATATCTCTCGATGTGACGGCCCTCGGGAGAAGAGCGCATTAGTTGCAAAGAGGTTTATCTTGCGAGATTCTTTTTTTTAATAACTCATAATATTTTAGTAAAAAAAGAGATGGAACTTTTTACTTTCTCTTACGTTGATATAGATAAAGTATTGCGGTCGTGTCACAAGATTAAGTGTAAATAGACAACAAATATACTTCTACTTATTATATGCAAGCAATTATTGTAAATTCAAGGAACTTCTTTGTGTGGTATTAGACTTAAAGAACAACGACCGAACAAAAACTTTTTCGAACAAAACGTTGTTGCCTGAAATTGTTTTTTCAATGATTTTCAATGGATAAACGCACACCGAAGAGACAAAACACAAGTGGACATGATTCGACATCATCGAATTGTCCGAAAACGCTCGATCGGTGTGGGTTGGCATGGAGCAAATCATTACTGGAAATTCCATTCCAATTCAGTGCCTGCTTGAGGATTTGTTTTCATTCATGGAATACACAAATGAAAAGAATACATAAATATTTCTCTATATATTTCTATGGGAGAAATCTTAACTTTAAGAATTAATAACTCAAAAAGTTATAGGAATTTCGGGATGAAAATAATTTTTCTATAATTCAGAGAAGGTCCTCTTTATGCATATAAAATTTCATTTCAAAGTTCCAACTGGAAGTTGCGTAAATAGAACGTGACAGACAGACGTACAGACAGACACTAGCGAATTATATATATAGACTAGCCGCGCCGCCTGTCTTCGGCGGGCTTCGCATCTAGCCAGGGGGGCTACGCTCCCCTGGACCCCCCAGCTGGACACAAATGAAAAGAATAAAAAATATTTCTCTATATATTTCCTATGGGAGAAATCGTAACTTTAGGAATTAATAACTCAAAAAGTTATAGGAATTTCGGGACCTGAGTTTTTTTCCGGGACTCTCTATAACGTCCTCTATAAGTCTGCAAAATTTCGTTTCAAAATTCCAACGGGAAGTTGGTCAAACAGAGCGTGACAGACAAACAGACGGACACTCCGCAATTATTATATATAGATATTGGGAAACCAGGCATCTTATTTATTTATTTGGTATTTAAATGGCTCTGGAAGCAAAATGCTCGATGGCAAAACGTTTTGCTCGATCGGTGAGCAAAACGTTTTGCTCTTGGATAAAACATTTTGATTGAAAACGTTTTTGCACGATTGGTGTGCGTTCAGCCTTAAAGAGAGATATTTAAAGAATAAAATGGCATGAATATCTCAAAAATTACAAACTGGTGGCTTATGACTATATTCCAATATAAGCCCTTCAATTATTTGAGAATATTCATGAAATTAACCAATTAAAATGGGATTAAAATTTCTAATAAAAAATCGATATTTCTTTTCAAATGGAAAAGTATAAGAAATATTTCAACCTGGATAGATATTACATTCATATCTAATTTGGGAAATAAAAAAAAATAATTAATATTTTTTTCATCCACCACCTCACGATTTATACAAAAGAATAGCTCGAGAAAGAGATAAGGGGTGGGGATGGGGGATTCCTTTTGAATGTTTGAAGGCGAGCAAGACAAAGATAAAGGCATTGAGGTGAAGTGTGATAAGAGAAGCGAATGGAAAAAAAAGCAGGAGGTGCTGTTTCCCAAGATGGATTTGAGTGCATTTTCACACGTGCCGACCAAATAGCAAAGGAAACAGGCAAATCCATACTCGACCATCTACAGGCTTAGAAGGATTCGATTTTTTTTTTTTTTTTTTTTTTTGCAAATGGACGCTTTCTTTACGATTGCTTTTCTTTGTTTATCTATTTCTTCTAAAGTAGATATGGCTAAACTGCGGGTCTTTTCTAGTTTCGGTACGATATTAAATTTTTGATAAGCATACCCTTTGCATACCAAAAGTAAGTAAACATTCCCTAGACTAAGGGTCCTTCTTCTAAGGATTCCTTCTTCTTGAGGGAACGTCTATGAATACGGGTATAGATCCTGAAATTTAGGGAAGGATTGTTTATACTTCATATTTGATACGCTTAATAATTTAAACTTGATTTTTTTTTTTTTTTTTTTTGGAATGGGTGCATAAGGTCCGAAGACCTATAATGACCAATAGTCACATGCAGCCAGGAAGAAAATAAAAACAAAAGGAGAAACATAAAGGGGAAACTCAACTGCGGGAACTGAGAAGATGCCTGTTGAGGTTAGACTTGAAAGTGTGAAGATTGTAGGTTTTGGGGAAGATAGACGCAGGGAGCTTGTTCCAATCACGGGAGGTCATGGGGACAAAGGAAGAATGAAATTGTTTTGTTCTGTTAGTCGTGATCTGAACAGCATAGGGATGCTGGGAAGATGCCTCTCTTGTGTTCCGTGAATATGTTGCATTGGGTGGGATAATTGATTTTAATTCGGCAGAGCATTGACCATGGTAATACCTTTTGTAACTCAAGGGAGAAGAAATATATTTGTTCATTCTTACTTTTAATTATTGATAATAAGATTAGTCCGTATGTAAAATTTTTAAAACAAAATCAGAACAAAGCATTTAATAACACTGGGCAACAAGAAAAAAAGCCCCGAGAAAATTCCTTCAGATTCTTACCTCCTGAATCCAAATATGACCTTCGTTTCCCCCCAGCACGTACCGTTTTCGAGGGGTAGCCCCCTACTTATTTCCACCCCTTTTCGTTAATTATAGGGCCACGAAAAAAATTTGGAGGGATGAAAAGGAATATTTTAGCCTTAACATTTCTTCAGAAGGTCTAGAGAAGTGAAAAGTTAAAAAACATTAACATTTGGATCCAAGGGGGGATGTGGGGGAGGATTTTGTCCCTTAAAATGCAAAAAAATCATTAAAAATGATCGATTTTTTCTGATTTTTCCCAATTTTTTCACTGATTTTCTACTATTCCAGCTGACAGACCCACCTCACCCTTCCTCAAACATCCCTCAACTAAAAAAAAAAATATATAGGACAAAGCGGGTGGGGTGTGGGCGATTCTGAAGCCCTTGCAAGAAGAATTTTTTTCAATTATTGACAAGAAATAATTTCTACCCATTTAGATAAAATATGGAAATATTGAAGGACATAGAAGAATCCGTATATTTAACTTTAAATTTGTAAAGATCAACCGAAAAAATAAAAGTTAGCCGCATATTTGCCAATTTGACCAACTGAGCTGTGAATCTTCCATTTTCTTGCAAGGGCTTCGGAATCGCCCACACCCCACCCGCTTTGTCCTATATATTTTTTTTTAGTTGAGGGATGTTTAAGGAAGGGTGAGGTGGGTCTGTCAGTTGGAATATGTAGAAAATCAGTGAAAAAATTGGGAAAAATCAGAAAAAATCGATCATTTTTATTAATGATTTTTTTTGGATTTTAAGGGACAAAATCCTCCCCCACATCCTCCCCTTGGATCCAAATGTTAATGTTTTTTAACTTATCACTTCTCTAGACCTTCTGAAGAAATGTTAAGGCCAAAATATTCCTTTTCATCCCTCCAAATTTTTTTCGTGGCCCTATAATTAACGAAAAGGGGTGGAAATAAGTAGGGGGCTACCCCCCGAAAACGGTACGTGCTGGAGGAAAACGAAGGTCATATTTGGATTTTTACTTTCTCTTACCTATATATATATATATTATATATATAGAGAGAAAGTATTGGTTTCATGTCAAAAATTCGATGTCGAGATTTTGATGGATGGTAACAAAATATAAATATTTTGCCATACTTATAAATTTTACATGTTGAAAACCGAATGTATCCTGCTGTCGGAAACACAAAAATTCTGATATGGCAAGCACAGAACACGACTTTCGATTACCGAAGGTAAGAGAAAGTTGTGTGCTGTGCGACAGTCACACCAGATTTTTTTTATTAGGCTATTTATTTTTAAAAAAATTCTACATTGTTATTTCTTCTTGTGATTTAATATTACCTTCGGTAATCGAAAGTCGTGTTCTGTGCTTGCCACATCAGAATTTTTGTGTCTAGTTTTCCGCAGTAGGCTCTATATTATATAGAATTATTTTTATATTCCACCCTTTTAGCCCCTGGCCATTGGGAGATGCGCAACTATTTCCCATATCTTTTCTATGAAGTACATGTACTAGAAGATTTTTTTTTTTTATTTCAAGTTAAAAAAAAATTTGAATTATTTTTTCCACAATCAAACATTATATATTACTAAATACTGTATTAAGAAGATTTGTAGAGTAGGGTGAAAGTGAATTAATAAATATCTATAAGGGGATGTGTGAGCCGAGGGGGATCGAATTCTACATAAAACTACAAACAAAGAAAACTTTGTTTATAGTGAAATATATTCATTTAAGCCATTTGGTATGCAACTGAATTTTTTTTTAATTATAAATAAATAGGGGAGGCGAGTGCAGAAGAAAGCACTGGCAATAAAAAACAAATTCCACCTCCAAAAATCACTATAACACTGATAAGAGATAAAAGTTTAAGAATATTTTCTATTATTTAATAAAAATTTCTTAATAAATATTATAGGAAAACTAAATTCTCTGTTAGGGTGGTAGAGGGTGAGGAGGGAACGTGAGTAATCTATTTGCTTAAAAGTAAAAATTTTATTTTAAATTTTATTAAAAATACTATTTTGTTTATTAGAAGGGGTGATTTACACCCTTTCTCACCCTCCACCCTGGGGTACAAGACTTCATCATGTAATTAAAAATTGGATAATTTTATAAGTATATGTTAAGAGAAAAAAAAATTGAAAAAAAAAATTTAATTCGTTATGAAAATATTCATTACCTTAATAATAAGATGACCAGACGGGGTGTGGTGCAATGAGGTTGGGGGATGAACGTCTTATTTGCACAAATCACAACACAATATAAAATAAACTAAACACACACGAGAGAGAGAGAGAGAGAGAGAGAGAGAGAGAGAGAGAGAGAGAGAGAGAGAGAGAGAGAGAGAGAGAGAGAGAGAAGTGGAGCTGAACCGAATGACTCGTGTCTCGTCTCGAATACATCTAAAAGACAAGACACGCCTGGCAGACAGGCAGCAAACAAGCCAGCTTAGATGGATCGCATTGCTCTCTGAGCGTTTAAAATTATCAAAAAAGTTCTCTATTAAAAAAAATTCTATTTACTTGCAAACTAACGGGGATTTAATCAGTTGGAAATAAATTCGAAATTGAAATAACTATTAAAAGACTCACTTCATAAACCCGTCCCTAAAACTCACCGCAATTTAAATAAAATAATTCCAAGTGTTATTTTTTGTATTTATTTATTTATTAGGGATAAATTTAAATTAAAATAAGTTTTAAAGGACTTATTTTATTTACCCACTCCTATTATCAATAAATATTTATTTTTTATTAAGGTTTTTACTTTCTCTTACCTCTATATATGTTAATATATAGAGAGAGAAAAAATTGGATTCATATCAAAAATTCGGTGTCGAGATTTTGACGGATATACACGTTTTGAGGTCCCCGAAATCCAAAAAAGTGGTTTTCGCAACATGGTCTCTCTGTGTGTATGTGTCTGTGAACAAAATAACTTAAAAACGAAAAGAGCTAGCATGTTGAAATATTATATTCAAGTTAGTCACCCCCGTGGGACGTGACATGAAGCTATTGAACAAAATCAGCCAAAAAATACTAGTACTTTACTAATGTACTTTTTCAGTTTTTTTCGATTTTCTCGAAATTGATTAAGTATATTGAAAATAAAATAATTTTCATTAAATTCGCGTATTACCATTCACAGTAATTGATAAAAATAAAGATTCAACATTGTTGATTGTTAAAAAAAATCATGATTAAGAAAATGTTTAGGATTATCTATTTTCGTTCATTGTACATATTTATTTTAAATCTATTTACGATGATCTAAAGGGATTCCAAGGGATGCCGTTTGGTTCTGAACTATGTATGTCAAGGACAAAAGGAATTTGCTTCTCTTCCTCGTGCGTCATTGATTTACATGATCAAACGTTAAGGAGATCAAACGTTTATTGAGCACAAATTATCATTTTTAAGTCCCATCGTCTATGTATCATACATAAATTATTTAAAATTTTAATAATAATTTCTCTAAAAGGTCAATTTTTATAATATTTATAATAATACAACCAAGGGGTAAAAGAATTTAAAAAATTGTGGTGATGCTGATTTTGTCTTTTTGCATAGTAATAAAATGATCTAGGAGAGGAGTCGCCAAAAACAAAATAAAAAATTGTCAAAGACAAATATGGGTGGCCTCGAAAAACTTTCGAGTGAAACGTCCCCCAGTAGTAATCTGTACTATTTAGAAGTACAATGAATCGCAGAGGAAAAAGAGAATTTAAATAAAACAAATATTAAAAAAATCTTCTCACAAACTAAGAAAAAGTTAACTTTTTGAGGAGTAAAAAAAAAAAAAAAAAACTTCGAGTCTTTTGGAAGCCAAATGACTCCAGATCTGGAGTCTACATCGATGTAGAAAATCTCGCCTCTTGTGCAAGAGGTCAGGGGGTGGCTTCCTGGTCTTAGCCAAACAAATTTAATTTAATTCAAATGACTAACACTTAAATGAAATAAATACTGTAGAGACAAAGAAGATTTAAAAAAAAATCTCACTGAAAACATTTAAACCCAAAACAAAATAAGTATATTCGCTATTGATAACATAGGGGAACAGTGATTTTGTTGCCGGGGTATTTGAAGCTATTTCTCGTTTTTGGAAAGCTGAAGAACTAGAGAATATCGTAAAAAAAAATGTTTTTTTGCATTCAAAGATGATACAAATTGTATTAGTGGTGTCCAAAGTTAAAAAAATAACTTTAGCCCTATTTTCCACCTCTAAATCACCTTCAATTGGACTGAAACTTTTTATTTCTATGTAATTCATCTATCTCCATATTTTTAAGGAGTAACAACTTAAAAAAATCTAGATGATTCAAAATTAGAACCGTTTTAGAGCACATTTTCTATTAAAATTTAATTTTCTCTATAGCTCTAAAGCTAGAAGGGTGATGGAGCAAACTGTTGGCATTTTTGGAATCAGCACTTCCAAAATATCCAGTAATAGCTTCAAATACCCGGGCAATAAAAAAACAAAGATCTTTTTTGTTCCCCTGTGTAATAAATCTGGATTAACTAATAAATATTATACCTAAATGAAAATAAAAAGTTGCTGCTCATATCTTATATGTCCTACAATATAAATGTAAATTTGTTGTAAGATGGAAACAAAGATTATGAATAGATACAGTTTCTAATTTAAAAAAAAAAAAGCTTTAACTAATTAATATATTAAAAATCTAGTGTGACTATCGCACATCACACAACTTTCGATTACCGAAGGTAAGAGAAAGTGGTGTTCTGTGCTTGTCACACCAGATTTTTCGTGTCAACATATATTTAGTTTCCGCCGATATATTAGAATTCAAGATGTAAAATTTATAAGCTTGGGAGAATATTTATATTTTGTTACCATGGCAACCATTTATCCTATCTTCTCTATGAAGTACAAGAGTAAAGTGGTCTTCAGAAGATTTCAATTACAAAATGTGAATATACATTTTAAAGAGTATCTAAAACATAATTGATTTTTGAATTTTAATCAAAATCGTTGGAGCGAATTTTGAAAAAATCGAAAAAAAAAAAACTAAAAAAATACATTAGTAAAGTACTAGTACTATTTGGCCGATTTTGTTCAAAAGATTCGTGTCACGTCCCAGGGGGGTGCCTAACTTAAATGTAAAATTTAGACCTCCTAGCTCAGTTCATTCATGCTTAAAATTGAACACCCACCCACACACAGATAGACAGACCATGTCGCGAAAACCACTTTTTCGGACTCAGGAGACAAACGTGTATTTCCATCAAAATCTCGACATCGAATTTTTGACATGAAACCAATACTTTCTCTCTATATATATTAACATATACATATATGTAAGAGAAAGTAAAAACAGTTCTGTTTTAATCTCAATCTCAATGCCATCACGGTTAAACTTCCGAAATTTGCTTCGACTAATAAATTATACATAGAGCATTTTTGAACTGGCTGGATTAATCACTTAATAGAGTTATCGAAATAATCCAACAAGTACATGTTACCTTAAACTCACTTCACTTTCCCCGAGTTCATTTCATTTGAATGTGAGTTAATTACAAATTATGATACATAATATCCTAAGTAACGACCTAACCAACAGATGTTCAAATAAATTAACATATGAGCCGCAATTTAGTTTCATTAACCAAGCTAATTAAATCAGAAAAGCATATCATTTTCTATTTACATTCATATATTAATAAATATTTTATTTAATTTAATCATATTAAATGATTATGCGGATTTGGTATGAAAAAATAGTTGAGTTTTAAATGGCGTAGTAAATGGCTTTCAGAGATTGGGAGTTTTAGTATAAGATAAAGACAGCCAAATGAAGATTTTTTTGATTAATTGCTCCAGGTCGGCTGCTTCACTTCGAGTCAACTAGCAAACTTATCCGACTAATATTTATTTATTTATTAGGAAGACCCTTAATCTTAGAGTTAAAAAAAATGTGTTTTTTCACATATACAGGTCTATTCTCTAAAAACAGACATTAAAATTTAACATCATAAATTGGGTGTTAAAAAGTAAAGAAATAACATCAGAATGCTATTCTCTAAACCAAGTTTTAATCAGTGACGTCAAAATTTTACTTTTTAGCTCCAGATGTTAACGATTAATCTGAAGATAGCTGTTTTCTGCTTGTTCGTGTTTTTATAACCCTTGAAAAGGGTTTGTTATTTTCAATCTATTACGCCTATCTAATACAGCAGCGTTAAATTCTCTAAACAAAGTTTTAACATCAACGTTAACATGTTAAATGTTAACGGTTTGACGTTAAATATTTTGCTTACAGAATAGCAATTTGAGGCAAGGTGTTAAAATGAATTAACGCTGTTTACAGATATTAAAAGTTAACGTTTTTGTTTAGAGTATAGATCTGATAATTAGCTATCTGAGGAAAGGAAAGTTTTTTGAAGTTAGCAACTTAATAGACATTATTTATAAAAAGTAAAAATAATTTAATTAAAGCTAATTTCTAAAAATATGAAAAGACTCGAAAGTCATAGTCAACTTGTTTATCCGAGGGATAGCTAGTTAATTAGAAGTTAAGCCACCGAACCTAAGAGTTACATATTCACAATTGAAATATATTTTCTATCAAGATTACAAATTGAGGTGCGCGTCTCGGGGTGCTCATTTTGGGAGATTCCAGTGGTCACAATTTTGAAGCTGTCGAACTCAAATTTTTTTTAATTAAAGCTATTTAAATTATCTACAACTTATAGAAGCTCTTTTTTTGATTTTCGAAAAAATGAAATTTATTTTTTAGATTAATCGCATTAAATAAAAGATATTTTTAAAAAATCCGCTCTATAACTTATAGATAATTAAATTAGTAATCATTGTGTTAAAAAATAACTAATTTTTTTACCCTTAATTAATTAACTGGAAACTTTCAAATGAAATAGAATAAATCCCTTGTATCTCTATAGGAAAAACTAACGCCATCTCTTGCCGCCTAGAGTAACTCGGTACTGAATCGTCTTCTAACGGCTTTTCGAGACGCGCACCTTTGCCCTGGGTTTGCTGTTTAGGTTGCCTATCTTAGGGGTTAAGTAAACAAGAACCTTGCTTGATAAAAAATTCCCAAATAAATTTAATTCCATTTCGCACATAATATTATTCAACGAAATCTATACCAAACTGGAATAATACATGTGTAGTTAATGAGGAATAACATTATATCCCATCGGTCATGTTTCCGTAGGTAATGTCTTTTAGATTAACCGCTCATAGTATGTTAATAATTATTATTATGATGATAATTCTATATGAATAAATATACATACAATATATCTCCTTCCCCTATTCTCCATATATATACACTAGTCGGGATCGAATTTCTTGTTGATTTGACTCGAAAATGGAAATGTAATATTCTAAATAAAGCATTTAATTAAACGAAAGCCGCTTGACCTCAAACTCAAAAATAGAGTATAATAGTCATCTTCGGGTATGTATATGGGTCAAAATCAGAATTTTATGTTTTATCTGAAAAATTAAGTTTGCTTCTGAAAAAATCGAACACAAGATTTATAGCGCTAATGTTATGAAACTTTCCTGAGAAGAGCCATGCAAAAAAATACAAATTTACAAAGTTCTGGCGGTCAAATTTAAATGAAAATTGCTATTATGGAAGGTCATAAATCATTTCGGCAACAATTAATTTAAAATAATATGTATTCAAAAGAATACAGAATTGCTTTTAAAAAACTGTAATAAGCATGTTTCGAAACGCCTGACATACTCGGGAACGTTCCCGAAATGATTATTTAAGCATATTTTTGTTTACAAATCAACAGGGCCGCAGACAGACTTGACAGGCCCCGGGGCTACTTACTAATACGCCCCCCCCCAAAAAAAAAAAACTTAAAAGTTTTTTTTTAGTATATAAAAGTATTTAAATAAATAAAGTTAATTAAAAATTTTTCAAAATTTCTTAAACAAAGAGTTACAATATTTTATCGAGGGCAGATCCGGACAGAGAATTTCCGGGGGAATCTGGGGGTATGGAAATTTTTTTCAAAATTAGCCACTGAAATCTGCGATTTTAGCTATCCTGAGTCGTGAAAAAGATCAAACTTGATTCGAGCTTAAAGGGCCCGGGCCCCTGAGGAAAAAAATTTCAAAAAAATGATATTTTTTAATTGAAACTTTAACCATGAAAATTATTTTTTATTAGAATTTTAAGGTGGGAGCGCAAAGGGCCCGGGCCCCCTCAGAGGGCCCGGGCTCCGGGGATATAGCCCCCCCCCCCCCTGTCTGCGGCCCTGCAAATCAACTAAAACATGAGCTAGGAGGTTAAAAGGTTATAGACCTATTTAAGTTAGTCACTCAGAGGATGTTGTGTTGTGTGTTGTCACACCAGATTTTTAGTTATAATAAAATAACACTAGTAGCACTTAATATTTTAATGTAAATAGATGGTTAATTTTTTTACTTGTAAGATTAAAATTTCAAACATGCAAAAAATTTGCGCATTTATTTGAAAATTAAAAAAAATATCCAAAACTGAACAATTACAAAATAGCCGTGAAATAAAAAACAAAAAAATTATTAGAATTTCCTAAATCAATACTAAATAAATTTTTGTGCTATTCAAATGATTGAAATTTAGATAGAAATAAAATTGTCATATTTTAGTAAAGACAATATTGAGGTAATTTAAATTCCCCACACCCATTAAATTCCAATCCCTGATCTCGTATTCCAGCAATAAATGCTTAGCAATTATATCCGCGGTTAATCGATCGGTTTAAACGAATTATGTTCCCAATGGTTTCAATTTAGACCATAAAAGGTGCTTATTAAACCGGGAGATGTTCTTTAGCGAAATGAATAAACATTTAGGGAATAAATGAAAATTGACGACATGGTCAATAAAAAGAAAACAGCGTTACTATACTCAATTTTATATGCGCGATTTTATATATCGTGAAATTATATTTCCTTCGCTGGGGAACGTGTATTTGCCTTTAAATGTTTATACCCCCACTTTTTATCTTTAACATTGTCAATAATTATTTCTGCATCTATTTTAATAGGACTCTGATCCTTCGAGATAAAATTTATTAACGTTTTTTCAATAACCAAGAATTTTTTAACAATACGAGTATTATGGAGTTGACAAAATTAGTGATAGATTGGGGAAAGGGAGATATTTATTTTTCCTATTTTTTTTATTTCTCGCTTCTTTAAATAAATGAGGGAGAAATGAATCACAAACCAAGCGGCGCCTGCTATTTCTTTTCTTTCTCTCCATTGCTTGCATTTCAGTTGCCTAACGACCAGGCGGTCTTATAAAATTCATCTATTTAGAGATCCGTTAAGCTGCGCATCTCGAAAAACCGTTAAAAGACGATTCTCTACCGAGTTACTCGAGGCGGCAAGAGATGGCGTTAGTTTTTCCCATAGGAATACAAGGGATTTATTCCATTTCATTTTAAAGATTCCAGCTAATTAATTAAGGGTAAAAAATTAATTATTTTTTAACACAATGATTAGTAATTTAATTATCTATAAGATATAGAGCGAATTTTTTAAAAATATCTTTTATTTAATGCAATAAACCCTAAAAAAAAATTTATTTTTTCAAAAATCAAAAAAAGGGCTTCTATAAGTTGTAGATATTTTAAATAGCTTTAATTTTAAAAAAATTTGAGGTCGATAGCTTCTAAATTGTGGCCGCTGAAATCTCCCAAAATTAGCACACTGAGTCGCGCACCTTAAATAAATGCTCTACCACAACGAAGAAGGGATGTGTATAACTTATAAATACTAAAATATTTGAAAATACATAAATGCTTTCTCATATGGAATAAATCGTAACTTCAGCAATTAATAACTCAAAAAGTTATAGAAATTTCGGGATGAAAATGATTTTCCTGTAATCCTTAAAAAGTCCTATTTAAGCATATAAAATTTAGTTTCGAAATTCCAACGGGAACTTGCCCAACTAGAGCATGACAGACATACAGACGGACATTAGCGATATATAGAGAAGATTCTAAATCATTTCCGCCCCTGAAGTCATATATAATTTGATCGTTTATATCAGAAAGGTGCCAACTATATTTTTTTGATTTTTTTTTGGGAAACCAAGAAAAACATTCTATATTTTGTATTAATAGAGATTTTGGCTTATACATACTTAACATCTCGAAAAATTCTCTAAATTCCCTAAATGGTTTGTTTTATGAAAATAACCAATTTTACTATAACACGGAACTTAATATTACAGAGAAATTGCCCATTTCTCCCCTCCCAATACGTTATTAATTTATTTTTTATAAAATTTAAAGATTCGCTTCTTTTAATAATAGAATAATTATTTTCTAATTTTTTTTGTAAAATGAAATAATTTATAAAATGTATTATTTAAAAGTTTTGTTAAAAGAAAATATTAAAATATTTAATTAATTCTAATAAAAGAAAAATAATAAAGAATTTAATAATAATCCGTGCAATTAAGTAGGGGAGGCCTTAACCCTTCCAAGAGGGGTTAATTAAAGCCGTGCGCGCCTCTCTCAGACACTTGGCTTTTGGTGATCAAGCCGTGCACATCGCGAGGATAATCCTTTCACGGGAACCCACCCCTAGTGTTCCTTGTGCTACATATGCGGCAACACCAAGCCATTGTCCATCCAGCCGAGCCCCTGGCATCATCAATTGGTCCATGGCGGATGCTGCGGAGCCTTTCAGGCTCTTTATATGAAAATACGGAGCTGCAGCGAATTGTACTCTCGTTGGCTCTCTCTCTCTCTGGTCGACATCTGGAAGTGGGCCTCAAGATGACGCACCTTCATCTCCAAGGATGTTGTTCAGGACCCCCGCTCTCCTCATATCAGTGATCCCCAGTGATAAGGTATGGTCGACCATTCCCTTCCATTAATAAATAAAAATACATACAAATATAAAATAAATAATAAAAAAGATCGATCTCAAACAATAACTTTATTTATTTCTAATAATTAAAAAGAAAATCATATTAAGTTTGATTAAATTAATTCCATGTTCAAAAGAAAGAATAAACGAAGTAATTGTTATTCACAGATGAACGAAGAAGCGAATTTTTTTGATTAAAATATTTTCCTCATTCTCAAATTGAACTCTTTTATTTTATTTGGGGTCCATGCCTAATCACTTTCTTTCAGCTGGTCCAGTTCGATTGCCTTCTCTCTGGTATGTACTCTATCTCAGTTTTTCTCATGATCTTTCAATTTTTAATCACTCCTCCAGGCATTTGAAGCGAGATTCTCTCCCACCAAATGAGTTACACAATTTCTAATTTTATTCAGCCACTGTAGCATAAATAGCTACAGTGTAATGCGAAGCAGATAAAAAAAAAACAACGATAAAAAACCCTTTCGGTCCCCTGGCTGTCCCCAAGCTAAGCCACCGAAGGAGCCACCCACGCGCGGGGATGGTTGCAATATATTTTCTATTTCCTCATAAGACCACCGTGAGTTTGTAAAAAAAAAAAATCTAAAGTGAAAATTCCCCCTTATAAAGTATATTTAGGATTATTATAAAAGCAAGGTGAGATAAAGTTTTTTTTACGATTTCTTTTTTTTTTTTTTCTTAATAACTTTAAAAAAAAAAGTTAACTTTTTAGTTATAATGTAACGAATATATTACTACAAGGTTGCTTGCTGGCCATTTACCTAAACGGGAATCGTAGAAAATAAACATTCCGCTCTATGAATAAATGGAAATCTCAACATAGAGACAGACACCTTAAACTTTTTTTTCCGATTTATTTAATCGTATGAACTTTGACATTTATACTTTTCTATAAAACCGAGCGAAAGAAATAAAAGAAACGGCTTTTGAGAGAGAGAAAGAGAGATGGGAGGGGGCAAATATCCTCATGGGTTGGTAGTTTTATAGCGCTTATGCTTGGACAAAATGGCTGAGCTTTTAATCAGGCCTCACCGTAGGTACGTAGTTAAAGGCTTGGGCCATTTCAATGGTCTTTTTAGGGCTGTTAACGGACTGCTCCCTTCGCCTGGCTGCGCCCATATATATAATTCCCACTTTTTTTTTTTAATTTTAAATAGAGGGAAATTTCATTAATTGAACTCATTACAACGAAAAAGAGCTGTTAACGTTTTTCGATTGCTATTTTTGATTAACTTATAAAATTAACTTGATTGGAATTAAGCTACTTAAAAAGATCATCTAAATCAGCGTTTTCCAAAATGTGAAGCGCGTCTCTCTCGGGGGCGCGAATCAGGGCCGGATCTAGGGGGGGGGGGGGGGGGGCAGGGGGCACGTGCCCCGGGCGGCAGATATCAGGGGGGCAGCAAAAATTTTGGGTCTCTAAAAAAAAGGTAAAATATTTTTTCGGACGGGAAAATTTGGTTCCGGGAAAAAAAAAAAATTTTCGCAGAAAAATTTTTGAGATCAGGGAAAATTTTAAGGAGGGGGCGGCAAATTAAATTTTGCCCCCCCTAAAAAAATCTCCTAGTTCCGGCCCTGGCGCGAATATTGGCCACAGCGAGCAAATTTTCAAATGATTACTACAAATAAATTTTTTAATAAATAAATAGCCCTCGGGGCTTGGTGTAGAGGTTGGGGGTGCTAACCTTGTATACCAAACGTCGCGGGTTCGGACCCCAGGCAGTCCGATGATTTTATTTAAGCCAATTGGATATCAAATGGCTTAGATAAGAATGCCTGGGCCCTAAATAATATATATTCATAACGGTTATCGTAAATGTCTTATATGACCTGAGTTGCCGAAAAGACAGTGTGAATGTGTGTGTGAGTGTGAGTGTGAATGAGAAATGAGAATAAACAAATATGTTAACCTTTCATTTTCTCTCAATACACCAAGATGCAATTGGGGGTTTTTTCAAAGTTGACTGACTATATTTATTTTTATTTCCAAGATTTTATTAATTAATTAATTTTTGCTCTCACTGTACGTGAGAGAGCTTATGCAGAGATTCCGGTGTCCGTCTGTCTGTCTGTCCGTACGCATAAAAATTCCGGCCTGAACTAAAGTCGTAGAAAAATAATAATTAGAATCAAAATCAGGTAATATGTCATTTTTTGTTTTAACTGTTCACGATATATAAGATAAATATTTAAAACATTTTTTTACTCACATATTTGCAACGAGGGAAGCGTATTTTCAACAAGAAGAGAAAAATTCCGCTTACCTAAAACAAAAAAATCTGGTGTGACTGGCGCACAGCACACAACTTTCTCTTACCTTCGGTAATCGAAAGTTGTGTTCTGTGCTTGTCACACCAGATTTTTCGTGTCGAAATATATTTAGTTCCCGACAGTACGGAACATTTTTTTTTTTTTTTTTTAAAAAAACATTCACACTTTTTTCTCATTCACACTCAGACTCACACACACATTCATACAGTCTTTTCGGCAACTCAGGCCATATAAGACTTTTTACGATATCCGTTATTAATAATTATACACATATGGGGTCCAGGCATTCTTATTTAAGCCATTTGGTATCCAATTGGCTTAAATAAAATCATCGGACTGCCTGGGGTCCGAACCCGCGACGTTTGGTATATGAGGTTAGCACGCTAACCTCTACGCCATGCCCCGAGGGCAGTACGGAACATATGAATTCAGATGTAAAATTTATAAGTATGGGAAAATATTTATATTTTGTTACCATGCCAACCATTTCTCCTATCCTTCCCTATGAAATACAAGAGTAAAGTGGTCTTCAGAAGATTTCAATCGCAAAATGAGAATATACATTTTAAAGAGCATCTAAAAATTAAATGATTTTTGAATTTTAAAAAAAATCGTTGAAGCAAATTTTGAGAAAATCGAAAAAAAAACTGAAAAAGTACATCAGTAAAGTACTAGTACTCTATATTACATATATACATAGGTAAGAGAAAGTAAAAAATTATTTAATTAGAAAAATGATGATTAAAACATTTTGGTTACATGAGTATTTAATAGGTTATTAGATGCATAATTAAGTGGGGAAAGGATGCAAGGGAGTAAATGGAGAGAAGGGATGAATTTCTGTCCAAGGGTTGACGCCCCATGTGCTATGTATAAATGGCAAGCTAATGAGCGAAGCGTTCACTTGGAATCGCTTTATCATTCCAAACTCATTGACTGGATTGTTTTTTTATGTCAGTGTGAAAATTCTAATTTGCATTCCAGTGAAAATGGAATCCAACAAAATGTCAAAAGTTATATAGGCCTTTGTGGATTTATTTTTATATGAAATTTGTTACATATTACTCCTGAGTAACTTAGTTATGTAATTCTTAAAAAAAAAAATCTCGACATCGAATTTTTGACATGATTACAATACTTTCTCACTATGTATTATACTAGTCGCAAAGCCCGCCTTCCGTGGATTTCTATAGAACATATCCATACATACATAAGCTCTTACATACATTTTGCCCATTTCATTTTTATATATATTTAGACGACTAAGCCCACAAATTTGGGCACAAAATAATATTAAATTTGGATTTAATGTTTTTATATTGTATTTTATTTAACAAAAGTTTTAAAAAATTTACAAATTTCAACTGAAGGGTCTTCATGATTATTTAATTCTGTGATTGGAAACCTGCGGTAGTAGATAAACCGGACTTTATAATCCGGATCATCAATTATTCGAACGTGCCGAGTGCTTTTTATTAATTTATTTGTATTTGATTAACCGGATTTACAGGCTAAACGAATTTCTATTGTAATTATATCTTTCAAATTTCAATTAATAGAATAATATTTTTAAACTTTCCAACAAGTTTTTCCTACAAGGTAGCAGCGATTAATGCTTTAAGCTCAACTGCTTTAGAATAAAACCACATAGACTACTCTTAGAATATTTTCTTCCTCCTTCCTCGCCTTATTCCCGCGGTACGGGATCGGCGGATTTTTCTATCCAAAGCTGTTTACTCTAACAGGCTTGGTCATATCTCTCCAAAAAGTTCAGTTAAAGAAGAACCTGGCAAGAAGAAAGAACAACAGCTTCCGTGACCGTTGTCAGCGATCAACATCTGGATGAGTTGCCTTGATCCCGGCAGAAACCAGCGATAGATAAATTTTCTTACACTAAAATATGATTGTAATGGCTAAATGACAGCAGATGATGAAATGATAGCAGCCGAAAGACTATAATTTAAACGGATTAAATTATCAAATCTGAAAGAATGACACTTAATGAAATAAGCCTATTTGCACACACAGTCCGGTTGTTTCCATTGAGTGTAGAGTAGATATACAGATAATATTAGTTCTGAATTGTCCCTTCTTGTGGTATAATAGAATAAAGTTTATATAGGCCTAATTAGGATGATAAATCATCGGGCTTCAGGCAACATTGTTCACACATCAGATCGAATCTTAATCAGCATAAATTGAACAAAAAGAGACTAACAAAAACTAGAAGTGAGGGTGTTTTAAATTATTTGCTAGAACTATAAATATTAGAAGTTCTAATTGATCTCAAATGAATAGATAGCATTTATACTAAACAAATAAAACGGTTTAATTGAAATTGAAATGAAAGAGTGGTAATAAATTTAGATTAGTGAAATTTGATAGGTTTAAAGAAGGGAGAGAGTAAATTTCTTGTTCTGACAGCATCTCAAGATGGATCCTTGAATTGGACAAACAAACTCACATACACACCGACAAAGAGAGAAAAGGTTGGGTGATATTGGATTGGAATGGGTGCGAGTCATCCATTTAGGAACCTAGGCCACGACCACAACCGAAACTTGAAGTCAAACTTGGACAAGCAATCCACAATTACCAATTAGTTAAAGGTCTCGCTAAAATAAATACACAATCAATATTTGAATGTGAACTTTCTCTTAGTTATAAATAATTGATAAAATGTTATTGAGATAAAACAAAGGACGTTGGATAATAGTTGGAAAAGTAATGAAAAACAGAGTTACATCAGTAAAGTACTAGTACTCGGAGTTTCTCAAAGACGAGATCAATCGTACTGTTTTGTATACCGCAGATAGAAAATATTTAAAATTTGAAAGAAATCGTTAAAGTGAATTAAGAGAAAAGTGAAAAAAAGTAAAAAAGTACATCAGTAAAGTACTAGTATTCAAGAGGTTCCAAAGAGGTGACCTTGCTTAATTTGTTTTCTATACCACGAATAGTAAATATTTAAAATTTTAAAGAAATCGGTTAATGAAATTCCGAGTAAAATGGAAAAAACCTAAAAAGTACATCAGTAAAGTACTAGTACTCAAGGGTTCCCAAAGATGAGACCTAGCGCAATTTCATATTATTGGTGCTGGAAATAGTAGATATTTAAAATTTGAAAAAAAAAAATCGTTAAAGCCGTTTTCAAGAACTGATGTATACAATGTGCTTACAAACAAATAAACGTACAGTGAGGGAAAATATTCCCAAACATGCGTTTTCTTCTTGTGAATATTTCACTGTTTTTATTATAAAAGAAAATGAAAATCTTTATTGAAAATTTTCTAGGTTTGAACCATAAAAGTTTCCATTAAAAAATATATATATATTTTTTAAAAACAATGAAATAATCACATGTAGAAAACGCACGGGAGGGTAAGATAGGAACTCGTTGTGATTTGAAAATAGAAAATTCCGAAGAAAAATTGACAAATTTAAAAAGAAGACTTGCTAAATATATACAATTGACCAAAGAACAACGTCGTGCTATCGTAAAAAAATTATTACAGCACATGAAATAGAACAGTTTACAACACGGTGCAATCAATGAAGATGCTACTGCATTTCAAGTAACCCGTTTGACTGTAAGTAAAATTTGGTATACTGCACAAGCTCAATACAGAGGAGAGGAAATTTGGCATTTGGGTGCTCTGATTGAAAGTGATCTGTCATCTCTCCTCTTTCCATTTTCCCCATTCTAATCCCAAAATACAAAAGTAAATAAAGGTTTAGTAGGAATTCCGAGACAAGCCAGATTCTATTACATAATATGGCTTGTTGTTTTAAATAAAAATAACCATATTTGAGGAAAATTCTCTCTTTAAGCTACTACCAAACTAAAGCATATTTAAATCCTTCTTCCATAAAAATGCTCTTTTTATATAAGGGTTGTAATAACGTCTAAACTCCACTTCCTATAACTTTTTTTTTTTTTTTTAATTAAAAATATTTTTTAATGTCAAAGTATTATATATCTTTAAATCCTTTAAAAAATGACATTTTTCTCTCTTTTTAAGCCCTTGAAATATATTTTTAGAAGGCGAAAAAAAAATCATCAAATTATAAATATACATATAAATTAAGAATAAATGTTTAATTGTGTTATATAGCCCTAAGTTGGACATTTTTTAATTCTTTCCCAAGATTTATCACTTGTGTGTGTCTGTTTAATATAACATTCCAGGCTCATTTTGAGGCAACTTAACGGCCTTAAGCCCTTTATTTATCCTCACTCACGAATAATTACGATGCGTCCCTTCGTTAATGGACCTGGCTAAGAAGAAAAACAAATAAGAGGCGGATATAATGTTATCAAATAGGCTAATGAATAATAAAAAAAAATAAAAATAACGCTCTTCGTCTCCTTAAGTGGAGTCAAGTTTGGATATAAAAAAAAAAAAAAAACTTTAGCAATTTAATAGTTGCCCTTTTGGGAAGTTAAATTGGATGCCATTAATTTTGTGTATCGTTGAATATGAAAAAAAAGAGTCAAACTTAACATGTTGAAAATAAAATAAGTTTTCTACATTTCAATAAGTAAAACACAAACTCACTAATCCTAGTAAATTTTCAATATTGATTAGAAAATGACTTGTGAAAAGTCTTGGTTGAAATAAGAATTAGTAGACGAGAAATATTTAAAATCATGTTTATTTTAAAATGTCTTAGGTCGCGAACTCATATATATATATATATACACCGTAAATGCGGGTATAAATCGAGCTTCGACGCAAGCGAAGAATATTTAGCCAATTTAATTGAAAATATTAATTTTATGTAAATTCCATCATTCACTTCAAACCCTTAACTGATGTATATATAAAAGACCTGATTTAAAAGAAAATTTATTAAGCTTACCAGCTTTATATTCAAAATATCTTTTTATTAAGCATTTACTTTTGAAGATGGTAACACCGGTTGTAATAGGCCTATTTTTAAATGAATCGTTTATTTCAGAAACCACCTAAGTGCGCTTTTTTCAACTTTCGGAAAACTAAAAAAAACTGTTTTGCAGCTTAAGTATAGGTCTAGTCTCCTTCAAATATTTTTTTACCAAATCAAAAACATGCTATTGGGATAATCTAAAAGATGTATTTACCTTTAAATTGAACAGAAGCACCAAAAACACATGATTTGAAATTTTGTAGCTTAGGTGGTTTCTGAAATAAACGATTCAAATAAAGAAACGTAAGAAATTGTTGATTTATTTCCTTAGTTTCTTAGGTTGAGAATGGAAATATTAGTCTTGAACAGATTTACAAAACGATCAAATAGAATCAAACAAGAAAATAGCCTTAGGGATAAAATTTATGGGAATAAAAATATGAAATTTCAAGAATTGTAATGTTATTTGTGCCCTCTGAATATTTATTCACCTGTCTAATTTTAATTCGTCTCTATTGTTTATCTTTGAAATTTATTTTTGTATAATTTGAAAAAATAAATTACTTATTTTATAAATAAATATATTTTTTTAATATTAGTTAACGTATTATATATTAAATAATTAAAAGTAAGGTTAAGTGTTTAATGTCATTTTAAAATGCAAACAAAACGAACATATGATTTGAGTATTATGATAAATAATAAACGAAATAAGAAAGTTTTTAATATTAATTTATCAACTTACATTATTTTTTTGGAAGAAATAAGAAATAAAAACATATCACAATCAGAACACATTTGAAAGCGCCAAATTAAACGTCAAAGTGGATGTGATTTCAAAGAGTATAAAAACAAGCATAGACAGAATGATGAGAAGAGGGCAAAGAATAAAATGACATGTTATTTTAAAAAATATATATGAGAGAAATAAGTATTAAAAAAAACATCACAGTCAGATCAGAACAAATTAAGCTAACCGTAAATTTCAATTCCATTTAAACTTAAATTTTAAAAAATCACTTTGAATAAAAAATCTGGTGTGACTGGTAGCACAGCAAACAATTTTAGTTCTGTGCTTGCGCCAGATGTATTGTGTGATATCTTGATATATTTAGTTACCAGCAGTTCAGTACGTTATAATTAAAGAGGTACAATTTATAAACTTAAATATAATATGGAAACAGGATGGTATCAAAGTACTTAAATCCCCGGTAAAAATAAAATATACTTTTTTCTTTTTAATAAACACTTTTTTGCCATTCACACTATGGGCTAATAAATTTTAATCAGATTTTTATTTGATTGTTGAAATTTCGGTCGCCAGTCAAGTCTTTCATCAGTATAATTAATCGTTAAATAAATAAAGATACAGGAGAAATAGATAACATGTCTGGAAGAGTTCAAAATTTCAATTTTAACCTAAAATGCATCCATATATAAATGAGGAGTGTCCTCGTCTTATCCCGCGATGCGGGGTCGGCGGACCTCACTCTTTCCCTCCAACCCTATCATACGTTTTTACGACTGGAAGAAATAGAACAGGCCGGCCCGTCGCACGGTCTGACGCCTGTTGAAAAGAGGAAGAAAGAGACAGACATTTAAAGAACTGAAGGACTGCTTGTCCCAGCTCGGGTAGCTCGTGGTCGCCATCCACGTACCCACAAAATGTGGGCCCCTGAGCAATGACGAACATTTAATTGAAATTTTGAAATAAAATTTTTCAACCTTATAGAGGACATTATGAAGGATCCAAGAAAAATACTCAGGTCCCCAAATTAAAAAATATAAAAGGCAGGCGCGCTACCAATTACGCCAAGTCCGGGAGCGAAAGTATCTTGATTATTAGTCTTATTAATAATAATAATAGTAGTAGATTAGTAGATTAGATGAAGTCTACTTTTCAAGTTAGCATAATTTTTCATAACCAGTGAAGGTTTTGCAAATAATAAATAAATAAATGAATGAATAAGAAGAGAATGGAAAAGATGAGTGTCTATTTATTTTCTTCTTGTTACTATATAGAAGAAGTACTTAACCAAGAGTAAAGAGGCAGAAGGCAACTCTTGTTTGTTCTCTTGACACCCTTAACGACTTGGCACGCAGGCTTTTGAGTTCGCATACCACTCCCCCCACTCAAGGGAGTCTAGCTGACTTATAACTCGGTGCTACTACTTGAATATTTTCTCCTTTCTTCATTCATTTAACTTAGTACAAGCTTTAGAAAATAAAAATATATGAATGTTTGTAAACTATGACAATAATGAGCTTTATATTTAAATAGACAAAAGGGGGAGTTGTTAAAAAAGTGTTTAAAAATTTTAGAAATAACAATTGTTTTAATTACTTCGTTGACCTTTATAAAAAATCTGGTGTGACAGGTCGTATCGCACACAACTTTCTTTTACCTTCGGTAATTGAAAGCTGTGTTCTCTGCTTGCACTTCAGATTTTTTTTGTCGACATATGTAGTTTCCGACAATAACACCAAGTTAATAATAATCCTCGGGCTTGGTGAAGGCGTGGTAACCTTCTATTCCGTGGGTCATGGGTTCGGATCCCAGGCAGTCCGATGATTTTATTTAAGCCATTTGGATATCAAATGGCTTAAATAATAATGCCTGGACTCCCAATAGATATAGGCCTATTTACAAATAACGAGTATAGTTTAGTCTTAAATGGCCTAAGTTGCCAAAAAGTCTGTGTGTATGTGTGTGTGAATGGGAAAAGTGTGTTTTTTTTTTAACAAAAACAAGAGTAAAGTGTGATTAAAACGATTTCAAGGGCAAAGTGAGAATATACATTTTAAAGAGCTTCTAAAAAATAATTGATTATTGAATTTTAATAAAAATTATGGCGATTTTTTTTTTTTTTTTTTTTTTTTTTTTTTTTTAAACATTCACACTTTTTTCTCATTCACACTCACACTCACACACACATTCACACAGTCTTTTCGGCAACTCAGGCCATTTAAGACTTTAGACGATAACCGTTATTGATAAATATACATATAGGGGTCCAGGCATTCTTATTTAAGCCATTTGGTATCCAATTGGCTTAAATAAAATCATCGGACTGCCTGGGGTCCGAACCCGCGACGTTTGGTATACGAGGTTAGCACGCTAACCTCTACGCCATGCCCCGAGGGCTATGGCGATTTTGAGAAAATGGAAAAACAATTGTAAAGGTACATCAGTAAAGTACTAGTAACCTTTGGCCGATTTTGTTCAAAAGCTTATTTTCACGCCTCAGGGAGGTACAGTGGGCGCCACATGTGCCTGATCAGCTCGAAAGTGGAACTTTGAGCTTAGGCTACCAAAATGCTTAGCTTTCGGAAGTAACTTTTCCACTTCAGTTGCATTAAAAAATGATGATTTATTTATTTTAAAAATATTGATTTGGTTGACTAAGCTCTTAGCTCCACTCTCGAGCAGATCAGGCACTTGTGGCGTCACTGTACCATCTATTGCAATAGTATTGAGACTAAAGCCGGGAGTTAGGCAGCTCAAAAGGCACACGTTAACTACGTTTTTTTTTCTGATTAAAACATTCAGATTTATTTCGATATATCTTGTAAATTTTTATGGTTTTGTTAAAAAGGGTCGTTGGGTCTGTTGACTGCTTTGAAAAAGATTTCTCACAATGCCAAGCTGCCATTTTGGGTGTCTAACTACCGGGCTTTAGACTTAATACTATTGGAATAGATGGTACAGCGAGCGCCACCATTAAGTCCCCACCTTAAAATAATTTTAATGACCGAAAAGGTAAAACGTAAAATCTGGTACAGATGATTTTGTTTTAGCTTTTCAAATTTAAAATTATTTCACCATATACCATGTACTTAAGGCTCTAGCTATCAGGTGGGGACTTAATTGTGGTGCTCACTGTACCTAACTTAAATATAAAATCTCAACCTCCTAGCTCTTCGTTCTTGAGATATTTTGTTCACCCATAGACCATGTTCCAGGCACTACTTTTTTGAACTCATGGACCTCAAATCGTAAATATCCATCAAAATCTCGATATTGAATTTTCGACATGAATCCAATACTTTTAAATTCTTAAAGGATAAAATTCTTAAAACATTATTTTAACGTCTTGGGGATTTATATTCTAAAAAAAAAAAAAAGACTTGAGCGCTGATGTGAGTAAACTTTTTCATATATAAGGGAGAAGAACTTTCTTTTTCTTTCTCTTTCTCACTAAGGAAGGTTGTCTTTATGCCAAACGCCCTTTCTGTTCTCTTTCTTATCTGTTCATCCTTCTTCCATCAGAAAGACATTTGTTGTATTGTATGTGTTGGCAGGGCCCTTCGCCTATGAAAGCTATCATGTCAAATTTCAAATGAAAATGCATACATAATAGATTAATAACAACAACGTCTACAATTCAACATTTTTTCAGATTTTTTTTTTGCTTGGAATTAACTTTCATAGTTTTCAAGAGTTATTATTTATATTCAAGTCTCGTTCGATTTGGACAAGGGCCTACTTTTATGAAGGATGTTTGATAAATATGTAAATGACATACGGAAAATAAATTGGTCCTTTTCGATCTCCTTTATAACACATGACTAAGCAAGATGCTAAAAATTTAATGTATTATATAATTCAGAAATTACAAAATAAAATAACTTTTTTTTTACTTTCTACTCTTATAAAGCCTAGAATTCAAATAAATTAAATTTTACTTTCTCTTACCACTATATATGTTAATATATATAGAGAGAAAGTATTGGATTCGTGTAAAAATTCGATGTCGAGATTTTGTTGGATGTACACGGTTTTAGGTCCCCCTGAATCCTAAAAAGTGGTTTTCACAACATGATCTGTGTTGTCTGTGTGTCTGTCTGTGAACAAAATATCTCAAGAACGAAAAGAGCTAGAAGGTTGAAATTTTATATTTAAGTTAGGCACCCACCAGAGGCGTGAAAATAAGCTTTTGATCAAAATCGGCCAAAAAGTACTAGTACTTTACTGATGAAGTTTTTCAGCTTTTTTTTAAAGTGAAACTTTTTTTTTTTTTTTGATTTCCTTAAAATTCGCTCTAACGATTTTGATTAAAATTCAAAAATCAATTAGTTTTTGATGCTGTTCAAAATGTATATTCTCATTTTGCTCTCAAAATTGTTTGAAGACCACTTTACTCTTGTATGTACGTATTTCATAGGAAAGATAGGAGAAATGGTTGCCATGGTATCAAAATATAAATATTTTCTTCTGTTTATCAAAATACAATTGAGCATGATTCGAAATCATTGAACAAAATGTTTTGCCATTGAGCGTTTTTGCTAACGCACACCGATTGAGCAAAACGCTCAATGACAAAACATTTTGCTCAATACCAACGCACACTGATTGAGCAAAACGCTCAATGGCAAAACATTTTGCCTAATTGGTGTGCGTTGACATTGAGCAAAACGTTTTGCTCAATTGGTGTGCGTTCGGCCTTCAAGGAAAGTCGGTTATTTACTAGACAGACCAGAGAATCGGCTGTCCAGGCAGTAGGCCTACTTTAATTTTGTCAAAGAAAAAACTTTAGCAAAAGATTATGATTTACCTTTTTAAAATTTTAATTTACTACGGTATCTATAATATCAAGAAAGTGATTCATAAAAAATTTATATCACGTTTGGAAATAATAAAAAAAAGAATTTTCTTAAATATTTAATATAGGAATAAAGAGTTTTTACGAGCAATTTTGTGTTTTTAATTAATTAGTTATTTTGGAATCGTTTATGTCATAAATTCGGTTATCATAATATTTTAATTTGAAAAATTAGGCAATAACGTTTTTTTTTTTGTGTGTTTTTTATTGAGAAGAAATTTGTTTAAAAAAAAAGTTTGATAAAAATCACCTTAGTAAAATCTCATATCAAGAAGAAGCAGGTTGTGTTTGTGTGTGTGTCACTTTGTCTTTTTATAAAAAGGTCACGAGGGAAAAAGAGTTTAGAAGTCTTTTATTATTGGAATATCAATAGAAATTTATGTAAAAAAAAAAAAAAAAAAAGGAAACCCTTTTGAAAGATTAGCTCTAATACCGAGATTGATTCTTTTATTGAAATTTGTTTTATTTTAAAATAACACTTAAGCTTATAATTTAAACATTTATTTCATCATCCGAATTTTTTTAAGTAACTTAGTATTCGGATGATTCCCTTCATCAACTGTCAAGAATTTAAAAAATCTGGTGTGACGGGTCGCACAGTACACAACTTTGTTGTAATTGAAAGTTGTGTTAAGGGCTAGTCACAACAGATTTTTTAAGTCGACATAAATTTATTTTCCGACAATAAGGTCTATTTGAATTCAAGATATAAAATTTATATCACAAAAGTAAGAAAAGGTTGCTGTTGTCTACCCTTCAAAAAAAATGTATCTTCTTTTGTGTCTAGAGCAGAGTTTCCCACCGGTTGGGAACCACTGCTCTAGAGGTTTAATTCAAAAATCTTTCTGCTAATTTTATTAAAGCCCTTTTCTCTCCCAAAAGGGCTTAAAGATCAAAATAATGAATTTCTCTTTGTATATTTCGTTTCTCTATTCGATGAAGGTGTCTAGGGACTTTTGGGTTTTCGAAATTGCTCTTACTAGATAAAGAACATTATTAACAATAGTATATTGGAGTTAATTATGTTGGAAATCTGAGGCTAACAAGAAATACAATAATATCCTATGGGAAAGGGTAGATTACCGAATTGAATCTCGAACATTATTTATTGTCCTGGATCATGCGTTTTTGTGATCAAATAGAAGAGAACTAATATCATCTGAATATTACTTCACAATCTCGATATGAAACTTTGCACCTCTTAAGATTACTGAATTTGTAAACTACAGTATAATATAAGATCGTGGCAAAAATTCTATATTGAAATTTTTATGGAAATACACGTTTTACGTGCCCTTAGTTCAGTCTGTGTGTCGGCAAAACATCGCAAAAAGAAAAAAAAAGTTGTAATTTGATATTTAAGTTAGTTGTTAATATAGCCTACTATCGGAAACTAAATACATTCTGGCACCAAAAAATCTGGGGTTAAAGCACATCACCTAACTACGAATACCGAAGGTGGCATACCAGATTTTTTTAATACTCTCCATAAGAGCATCTAAAAAAACTCCTGTCCAAAATAGGATAGTATTAATATTTAATGAGTATAATTAATTAATATATAAAATTTTCTATGCCTTAGATCCTATCAGCAAAAATACAATTTATTAACTGCATTAGCTTCAAAAGTGTTGAATTTTAACGTCTTTTTTCAGCATTGGAGGCCATTTTTTCAGCATTGGAGGCCATTTCCCCCCCCATCAAAAATTTCTGGCTACGCCTATGAATATATCTATGAGTAGTCAAGTTCGAATCGAGGTATTTATTGTATGTTAATATCTTATTCAAATATTTAAATCTCGAAAATTATTTAATTATGGTTATTACTAATCCATTCACACGATATTAAATCAAACATTTAGCAATAATTTAAGTTGTCTAAAATTAGTATAATAGTAAATTTCGCTAGTCCATTAATAAACCATCCACTCATCAGACTACTTTAATAAAATTCAATTAATCCTCCCGTTTTTTTAGCAAATAATTAAATAGTCCTTCTATTTGCTTTGTGTCTCCGCTTTGGACCTAATTTAATAGGACAGATTGACAGACTTGATATGATTAAGATTGATGTCTAATTTCCGTAATATCAACTTAATAAGGAGCAGTCACCGTTTCCATTCCATTGCTTATTGATATTAGATATTGATTCGAATGTAATCATCAAACAGCGTGTAACCAATTATGATTCAAATGGAGATTTATTTCAATAAATCATCAATCATCGAACTTTGACTAGATAATTGATGCAAGTCTTTTTTCATATCATAAATTCCTGCTTTCTTCATTCATGTCAAATGAAAAATTTATTAAATTTCTTTGAAAAATGCGCTAATAAAATTTTTAATATTTAGGTGAATTTATTATGTGGTGGTTTGGGTAGGACAATTATTGTTAGAAATTAAATGTGGTCCATTCCGCAGGAGTAAAATCCATAAGTTGGTTAATCTGCCTATCATAAAACAAACTTTTTTTTATTTATGGCATAGTAGTATTAATAGTAGCTATTATTTATTTTAAAGCTCAAGTAAATATTTTTTTTCTACACATAAAACCCTGACCTTGCTAAGTAGAAAAGTTGAAATAGCTTGTTTATATAGTATTTGTTTTATAATACTAGTAATAATACAGGGCAACAGTGATTTTGTTGATTTTTGTGGGTAGCGCTGATTCCAAAAATGCCATCAGTTTTGCCCCATCACGTCAGATTTTAGAGCAATAGAGAAAATAAAATTTTAATAGAAAATGTGCTCTAAAGCGATTCTAATTTTATATTACCTAGATTTTTTGATTTTTTTAAGGCACCCCCTTTAAATATACAGATAGTTATAATACATATAAACTTTAAGTTTCATCCCAATCGGAGGTCATTTAGACGCAAACGACTAAAAGTTTAGAAAAATTGAATTTTTTCAGTTTTTTTTTTCTTTGGTCCCCCCCACCAATTTTAGGTAAACTTATTCCTGAATGAAAAAAAGATTTATTGATTGGAGAATTCTGAAGGAAAAGATTTATTCAAGATATTCTATAGTTTTTGGCTTTCTAAAAATTATTCATTCGTAAAAATCTGTTAATTATTAACGAAATTATGAACAAAAACGTCATCAAAGAAAAAACACAAGGTCAAAAAAAATGAACTTCTTTTTCTTTCACAAGAATTAAGAAAAATATGAGATTGTAGAAATATTTTTCATGCTGAAATCAATATTATTTCAGTTCAACCATCAGGCAAAAATTTTGTGTGATATTAATTTGATTATTACTTTTTCTTACATGTATATAAATATCGTCACTGTATATGTGTGTCTGTGAGAGCCAAGGGCGGATACAAGGGGGGGGGGGGGTAAAGGGGTTAATTACCCCCCCTCCCGAAATTTGAAAAAAAAATATTTCTTTTTTAAAAAAAAATTTATTTTTAATGTAAAATTTTAAAAATTAAAAATTTGATTTGTATTTATATTATGGCAAACAAGTACCTTTAAATTATCGAAATTAATAAAAAAATTGTGTGCTGTGCGACGAGTCACACCGGATTACCCCCCCCCCCGAGAAACGCCTCTGGATCCGCCCTTGGTGAGAGCCTGTGTGTATGAGCGCGACGCGCGAAATCCCGTTTGTGTGTGTGTTTGTCTGTGTGTATGTGTGTGAGCGAGACGCGCGAAAGCGCGCGCGTATTAGTGTGGGTGTGTATGTGTGTGATCATAGCGCCAAATAGCTTACGCTTGTGTAAGTGTGTGTATGTGAGAGCGGGCGCGCGAGAGCCACGGTTGTGTGGGTGTGTCTTGTATTTTTATTATATTCTTTGCCCAAATTGATGGGATTAATTAAGTATATGGATGTGAGAGAGAATGATTGTAAATAAATATAAATGGCTTATCGAAACAAAGCAAAAATATTAAAAAATAAAAAAAATGTAGTCAAATGTCACTAAATAACTGTAGATATTACTAAAAATGAAATTAAATCGAATATCAATCAAACAGACTTCGCCATCTTTTTGACCATTTGCTTATTCAATAAAAGGATCTCAACTCACCGTTGTGATTGCACTCGATTCGCAACTCCATTTGATATTTTCCAAAACGCATCTCCATTTGGTATTTTCAAACACTTATTAAACACATAACACATCCCGGGGATATTAATCAATCACTAACTTAAACACAAATTATGCACTTTATAAATAAAAACTCGCACTCTCGAAATCGCGTGGTTCAAAACTCGACGGCCTTCTCTAGACTGAATGGTCAACTTGCCGGGAGGAATGACGTCATTGGCGCTGCGAGCGCCCAACAACAATCAAATCACTTATAATGACTAATTTCATTCATATATTATTTTTATTAGATTTAATAAAAATTAATATTATTAATAATAATTATATCATTTTATTTTTTGCAATTAATTAGGAATTTTAATATATAAAATCTGGTGTGACTGGTCGTACAGCACACAACTTTCTCTTACCTTCGGTCAGAGGCGTACCGAGGCAGTTGGGGGCCTGGGGCGGCTCTAAAAGAGGGGGCCTTATATTGAATTTTTTTTTGGGGGGCTCATCTTTAAATATACACACAAATATTTTTAAAATACCGTATATCACTCAAGCCCAAGGGCCCCGGGGCCTCTCAAAGGGAGAGTTTCATTAAATTTTGTTCTTACTTGAGCCCTGAGGGCCCCGGGGCCTCTCAAAGGGAGAGTTTCATTAAATTTTGTTCTTACTTGAGCCCTGAGGACCCCGGGGCTTCTCAAAGGGAGATTTTCATTAAATTTTGTTCTTACTTGAGCCCTGAGGGCCCCGGGGCCTCTCAAAGGGAGATTTTCATTAAATTTTGTTCTTACTTGAGCCCTGAGGGCCCCGGGGCCTCTCAAAGGGAGATTTTCATTAAATTTTGTTCTTACTTGAGCCCTGAGGACCCCGGGGCCTCTCAAAGGGAGATTTTCATTAAATTTTGTTCTTACTTGAGCCCTGAGGGCCCCGGGGCCTCTCAAAGGGAGATTTTCATTAAATTTTGTTCTTACTTGAGCCCCAAGGGCCCCGGGGCCTCTCAAAGGGAGATTTTCATTAAATTTTGTTCTTACTTGAGCCCCAAGGGCCCCGGGGCCTCTCAAAGGGAGATTTTCATTAAATTTTGTTCTTACTTGAGCCCCAAGGGCCCCGGGGCCTCTCAAAGGGAGATTTTCATTAAATTTTGTTCTTACTTGAGCCTTGAGGGCCCCGAGGCCTCTCAAAGGGAGATTTTCATTAAATTTTGTTCTTACTTGAGCCCCAAGGGCCCCGGGGCCTCTCAAAGGGAGATTTTCATTAAATTTTGTTCTTACTTGAGCCCCAAGGGCCCCGGGGCCTCTCAAAGGGAGATTTTCATTAAATTTTGTTCTTACTTGAGCCCTGAGGGCCCCGGGGCCTCTCAAAGGGAGATTTTCATTAAATTTTGTTCTTACTTGAGCCCTGAGGACCCCGGGGCCTCTCAAAGGGAGATTTTCATTAAATTTTGTTCTTACTTGAGCCCTGAGGGCCCCGGGGCCTCTCAAAGGGAGATTTTCATTAAATTTTGTTCTTACTTGAGCCCCAAGGGCCCCGGGGCCTCTCAAAGGGAGATTTTCATTAAATTTTGTTCTTACTTGAGCCCCAAGGGCCCCGGGGCCTCTCAAAGGGAGATTTTCATTAAATTTTGTTCTTACTTGAGCCCCAAGGGCCCCGGGGCCTCTCAAAGGGAGATTTTCATTAAATTTTGTTCTTACTTGAGCCTTGAGGGCCCCGGGGCCTCTCAAAGGGAGATTTTCATTAAATTTTGTTCTTACTTGAGCCCCAAGGGCCCCGGGGCCTCTCAAAGGGGGATTTTCATTAAATTTTGTTCTTACTTGAGCCCTGAGGGCCCCGAGGCCTCTCAAAGGGAGATTTTCATTAAATTTTGTTCTTACTTGAGCCCTGAGAGCCCCGGGGCTTCTCAAAGGGAAATTTTCATTAAATTTTTTTTTTTTATAAATATATGGAGGCCTATGCCGGCTCGGGGCCTGGGGCGGACCGCCCCCCTCGCCCCCTCGGTACGCCACTGCCTTCGGTAATCGAAAGTTATGTTCTGTGCTTGTAACACCAGATTTTTTGTTTCGACATATATATTTAGTTTCCACCGATAAATCAAAATTCAAGATGTAAAATTTATAAGTATGGGAGAGGAAATAAATTAAAAAAAAAAAAAAAAAAAGTATGGGAGAATATTTTATATTTTGTTACCATGGCAACCATTTCTCCTATCTTTGATTAAAAATGATTGAGGGATAGACACGTGATAAGAATAAATAAATAGAATGTTGTTATTATTATACGATATCCCTTCCCGATACACCATCTGGAAAAAACTATATATGGACCCTGTTATGCAATGGTGTGTCAAAGACCAAAAAATTCAAAATTGAGTTAAGCACGGAATATTGTTTCACATGCTTTAATTAATAGTATTTTTTATGAAATATGTCCTAAAATAATTTATATTTAATGTTACTTGCACAATTGACAAGAAAAATTAGGCTATATATAATCCAATGAAAACAAAAAAACTTTAATGTTGATTTTCTCAAAACTCGATGTTTGGTCTTTGACACACCATTGCATAACAGGGTCCACATAAAACCCAGTGCCTTGTGGTTAAGCTATAAAATTTAAATAAATATAAATAGAGTCTAAATTCCAAAAAGCTAAAAAAAAAAAAATACTAAAATGAGAAATTATCACCCAAGAGGAATTCTATTAAGCTAAAATAACGAGAGAGGGAATAAATTTACATTATTGTGAATAAAAAAAATATATTATTCAATTACAAATAGGCGCATACTAAATTTAATTTTATCTAATCCTGAGGGGTTTAAATAATATTATAATTTTATTTTCTATAAGCATACAAAGTTTTTTCTCCTGTTCAATCATCATTCTATCACTCATGGGATTAAAATCCCATACTTGGGGATTACCCATGTCAAATAACTTGAAAAGAAAATTAATTGGCAATGTAATAAAACAAACAAGAAGTCTATGTGTTTGTTGTTAATCATAATTCCATTTCATAATTTGATTCTCACTATTTAGTCGATTATTCTATTGTACTGTACGTTCTCTATACATTTGTAATAGTATAACAAAAACAGTTTTAAATCGTATTTGAAATTTATGGGTTTGGCTATTGTAAACTATTCCTATTAATATTATCTATTTAACTCTAATAAACACTTCTATTAAGTTTCCTGATCAAAACAGAGTTAGATGTTGATATTATAATTATGGAGAAATTCTCATTATGTTATGATTGTTATTAACATATAATTTTTAAAGGAAATTTTCTATGGATTAACTCGGTAGTTAAATTGTCGGTGTTTTTATTGTGAATAATTTTAGAAGCAATATTTAATTAAATGCATTGCAATTTTAATGGATTCACACATTTTTTTCATTAAAATTGAAAGAGTTTTTATTTTAACATAATTTATTTCATTTGGAATTAAAAAAAAAAAAATTAAAATTAAAAAAATCCCCGGGGGAATATATCAGCGAAAATAATGTGGTGCGATTTTGTTTCTTTCGAGTAATATTTATTTGCACCAAAGCAAGTACGGATCCAGAGGTTTTTTTTTTTTTTTTTTTTTTTTTTTTGACTGATCGCACATCACACAAATTTCTCTTACTGGGTAATTTAAAGTTGCATTCTCTACTTGTTTACCAGATTTTTTGTGTCAAAATAGAATACACACCCCGAAAGACCATTTTGAGAGATCTACTTTTTTGGAATCAGGAACCCTCAAAACAAGTATCAACATCAACATCCTAGATTTCGAATTTTTGACACGATCAAAATATTACATATTTAGGTAAAAGAAAGTGAAAATATGTATAGAAATCAAATTTTAAAGTAATATTTAAAATTTTATATTAAGAATAAAATTTAATTTCCAAAAAAAAAAAAATATTCTTCTCAAATCTCGGAGGGACTTCCTTTGGAGGAGTTAGGTGGCAAAAAAACAATAAGAAAAGTGCGAATGACCGAATAAAAAGAGGGGTTGGTGGGGGTTAACGTTTTTCTGAATTACATTAGACTGAACGCACACCAATTGAACAAAAACGCTCTTGGACAAAACGTTTTTGACTAATCGTGCCTAAAACTGTTTTTTCAATGCTTATCTATGGGTCAACTGACACCGAGAAGAAAACACAATTGAGCATAATTAGACATTATTGAACAAAATGTTTTGTCATTGAGCGTTTTGTTCAGTGTGCGTTGACATTGGACAAAATGTTCTGCCATTGAGCAAAAATGCAAACGCACACCGATTAGGCAAAAATGCTCAATGGCAAAACATTTTGCCTAATCGGTGTGCGTTGGCATTGAGCAAAACGTTTTGCTCTTGAAAAAACGTTTTGCCCAAGTGCGTTTTGCTCAATTAGTGTGCGTTCAGCCTTACAATTTAAATAAAAATAAAAATTACAATTAATAAGAAAGAAGTTCTATTTGAAGTATATTTCTTTTAGTCTTAATAATTCAGTACTCAAACATGTTTTAAATATTCTCTAGATAAATATAATTTATATCAAGACTAATGTATATTTGTTTTATATAGTTATTTTGTTAAGAAAAGTTTTAGTTTCATAGTAATAGTATATAACAAACAAAACAAAAAAAAAATGCAAACCATTCATACATTAGCAAAGTTGAAGACTTGTTCTTGCCGCTCTGGTTTGGTGGCTTTGGTTAATTGACCAAAAAACACAATTGCGCGTCAAGAACATAAAGAGAGAGAGAAGGGTAGAAAAAAAAAAATAAACTTGAAGCATTTCCATTTGGCTGCTGTCTGAAGCAGACCAATATCATTCACTCACTAATAAAATCTTTTATCACTTAAAACGCTGCACGCTATAACTTTAAATGGAAATTAAAAGATTTTTTTTTCTTAAAGAATATCGTAAAAAATCATTTCTCATATTAAATATAAAAAAATACGTGAATTTAGATGTCAAGTTAAGAGAGTTTTTCAAGCTCTTCAATAAGATATTGTATTGTCTATAAGAGTGGTTCATATTAAAAACTTACAATTCACTGAATTGTCAACAGGTGGTCAAATAGAAAGAGAAAACAGAGTCAGTGCAAAGTGTTTTTTTTTTTTTTTTAAGTGTATTTAAAATATTAAGATTCGCTGATTATTGGGCCGAACGACGAAAACAACGAGCAGAACTTCTATTTGGTTGGGATTGAGAATGCGTTTGAAACAAATATGCAAATACTGCGTGACTTTTCGATCCATGGGTTGATTTTTTTGGAAACATCTAAAGAAATGCTAAAGCAGATTTGGACGGGACTATAAACTATTAACAGTAAATAAATATGGGAACAGATCAAACACAATCGGTTCGTTTTTAAGTTTGCCGAAAGTATGTGTAATGGGGGTATCCAGGGAAGGGCAAGGGGGGGGCAGCTACCCCACTTGCAAACTTAAAAAATATAAATAAAAAAACTGAAAAATTCAAGACTGCGAATTGTTAAAAACTACGAAGGACGCCATTTCTTATCACCAGTTAGGTTGTGGCATTTAATAAAATAGACAATAGAAAAGTTGCCCCACCTTCCATTTTGAACTGGATACGCCCATGTGTGTAACTAGGAAATTATTTTTTAAAAATAAAAATTGCATTCATGGAATGCTCAGCTATTTTGTCTTATTGGATGGGAGAAAGTAACGATTTGCAAATGTTGATGTACTGAAGATCACTGGGGTCGAAATATTTACAAATAAACGGATAAAACACAAAAGTTTTTATTTTTTGGCCGACGGTCCTTATAATTAAATTAATTTATTTAAATTGATACAAAAGAGATGTTCTATAGCGGGGGGCCTGGCAACGGAGAAGAGCAAAGTCACTAGCAACAGTCGAAGCAGTTAGCTCGGGATTGATGACCCAGAGCAATCAGCGTGTGTGACATCCCCCGGTAACAATCGGTATAATGTTATAAAAAATTATATAATAAAGTTATATCCCTAAATGGCCTTAGCAGACGAAAAAGGGGTTAAAAAAGAGATCTTCTGATGTAGAGCCAGAAAATGAATTGGAAATATCTGAAATATATCAGTAAAGTGTACTTCAAACAATTTTCACGAAAAATTTTACTGTAGTTAATTTATGAATTTTAATCAAAATCGTTTAAGCCAATTTGGGTAAAAATCGAAAAAAACTGAAAGAGTACACCAGTAAAGTACTAATACTTTTTGACCGGTTTTGTTCAAAAGCTTATTTTGAGTGTCTGGGAGGCAAGGGCGGATACAGGGGGGGGGGGGGGGTAAAGGGGGCAACTAGTTAAAATTTGATTTGTATTTATATTCTGGCAAACAAGTACAGAATGCGCCTTTAAATTACCGAAATTAAGAAAAAATTGTGTGCTGTGCGAGGAGTCACACCAGATTACCCTCTCTCCCCGAGAAACACCTCTGAATCCGCCCTTGCCGGGAGGGTATCATCTTACTTATCTATATATATAAAAATGAAATGGGAAAAATGTATGTATGTATGTAAATATGTATGTATATGTTCTATAGAAATTCACAATTTTCAATGAATCCATTTGAAATTAAGTACACCTATAATACATGACTCAGGGAGTAACGTAGTAATAATTTGAATCTCTTAAATATTTTGGAAAATTAATCATAATGAAATTTCTTCAATATGGAAACACAAAATCAACAAGTTGGCTAGAAATTAGAGAGCGTCCTTTGTGCTGTGTGAACCAGCTTCCTACCTGTCTATGGGCTGGGGGTGGGGGCTATGCAGCAGTTGAAAAACGAAGAGAGGAAGCAGGTGACTGACCCTTTAAACAGTCATAAACAGACCCTTTTGTGCTGTTCCCAATCGGTACCCTCGCCTCGCTTGAATATAAGATCCTTCCTTAACATCTTAACACTTGCATTGCAACAAGAAATATCACAAATTGGGAATAAACTTGCTCGCCGAAGGCGAGCAAGGGGTCCAGGGGCGCAGCCCTCTGGCTAGGCGGAGCCCGCCGAAGGCGGCTTTGCGACTAGTTATATATAAAATTTCAATCCAGTAGCTCAATTCCTATATTATCGCAGTTGGTTTGACAGAGCATAGGAGCCGAAACAGCTTCTTCTTAAACTTTACAAGGGTGCGGCATGTTCTAACATCCCCCGCATTATTTAAGGAATGATAATAAAGAATTTTCAAATTGTTGCGACGAGAAATGCATTAAGGTTTCGTAACAAACGACTAAAGTCAAGCAAGCTATTAGTCCTATATATACATGAATATTTGAAATAACTCTTTTCCTAGCAACGATGAAACAACATTGTCCAAGTATGCCGACTGGATAAACTATTAGAAAGAAGGATTTATGGTTTAAGTTGGAAAATCCTACCCTCTGTCACTCAGAGTGGAGCGATAAAAAGTCTTTAGATTCCACCTTGCTCTGTCTTTTTTTTGGCATTTTTTCCCATTTAGAATAAAATATAGTCTAGGGAGTAGGTTTATAATAATATATTTTGAAATTTATTCTAATAAATTTATCATGTTTTAGAATGATAAATTACTTTAATCTTGAAATATTTCGTACTTTATTGAGTCTTTAATTTCCTATTGTAAAGAATAAGCATCGAAATAAAAAAAAAAAAATATATAATTGAAAATTGTTTTTTATTATAATTTTAAATTAAGTTTTTTTAATTTAAAAAATAAAAATAAAATAAAATTTGCCATATGGGGTCGTCCATATATTAACGTAACGCGCAGGGGCGGCGCGTCCACTAGGCAAACTAGGCGGCCGCCTGGCGGCAAACTGAAGAGGGCGGCAAAAATGTAAAAAGGGAAAAAAAATTTTGGTTCTGCGGCGGCAAAAATTTTGTGTCCCTAAAAAAAAAGGTAAAATATTTTGGTTCCGCGAAAGAGAAAATGTTCCGCAGGCGGCACACGGGAAAAAAATTTTGGTTCCGCGAAAAAAAAAAAAAAAAATTCGCAGAAAAATTTTTTAGATCAGGGAAAATTTTAAGGAGGGGGCGGCAAATTAAATTTTTAAAGTTTTTTTTTTTGGGGGGGGGGCGCAAAAAAATATCTTGCCTAGGGCGGCAGAATAGCTTGCGCCGGCCCTGGTAACGCGTTAGGGGGAGGGGGAGATAGGGGTCTGGACAAAACATTACTAATTGTGACATGGAAAACCCGGAGGTTTCTCTAAGTGTGTCATCACAATTCAAAGTTGAATTTATAAAACAAAACCGAAGTTTGAAAAGATGGGATAAGACTCGAATAGTAAAAAAAAAAAAAAAAAAAAAAAAAAAAAAAACGGACTTTATTATGCCAAAAGAAAAAAAATTATAATAACATGAATATTTATATTTTTTTTAAGTGCGCACCGTACTATTAATTATAGAAATGGTTAATGAAATTGGAAATGCCGCTTTCCGTTGCGGTTGAATTCTCACGTCATATTTAGAAATATAATTAATTAGCAACCACTAGTATATGAGTGAGGATGGCATCCAAGTTTGTTTTAGATTTTGGTTTATGGTTTGGATTCGGTGAAAGAGATCGATATTAAACAGTGAATTGGGAACTTCTACATATTAGAATAAATAAATAATTTATTAGTATAACAAAAAAGAAACTATTTCAGGAGTCATTAGTATCAAAGAATCAAAATTGTTCAAGTTTATTTTGTTCTTCATAATATAAAAAAAAAGTAAAAAATGTTTCCAAACAAACTTTTTAATTTAATGTTATTTTGACAGATAGACTAATTGCAAAAAGGAAGCCGGCATAATTTAGGTGTTTGTACAACTAAATTATAAAATTGAAAATATCGTAGTATATATGTATAAACAAAAGTTAGGCACGAATATCTAGATTTAATTTAAAACAAGGATATTGAATTTTGAAATCTAATTTATCTCATTCTAAAAAAAAAAAAAAAGAATATATACGCAAGTTGAAATTGAAGAAAATTATTTAAATTAAATTCCATCCAACAGTCTACCTTAAAAAGAGCAAAAAAAAAGTAAAAAGGGACCCAATCAGTTGAATTTCCTTTAATTTAAATTCCTACAAGGAAGTTAAAAAAAATACAGCCGAGATTTCGGAACAATTTCATTAATAGACGATTATTAATTTAAATGGAAATATTTTTTATCTTTGATGGTTTCATATCATTTGTAATTTTTAGAATGAATATATTTTAGAGAGAAAAATTTTAGAGAAAAGTGTGAGTGCATAATTTGTCTCGCTAACATTTCATTAAAACAAAAATGAATTTTTTTTTTTTTTTGTTTTTTCGGGATGTTAAGGCCATTAAACGATATTTAAATTACGTTCAAGCATATTTATTTTGGTATCCGAATGTTTTAAATAAATTAATCGTAATGTCTGGGTTTCGAACCCACACCTTTTGGTTTTAGATTATCATTATTGACATTTATAAACATCTCTAATCTCGGGGTAGGAGTAAGGAATCGAAAAATAAATTTGCCCTATTGTTGCGCCTGCAATTTAAAGAACGCAACCATAGATGCTTGCCTGTTGAGCTGGTTGCCTATAATTCGATTCCTAAAAAATTCATGTTCATAGGGACCGTGCGTCTAGACCTTTGCGCCAACTAGTGGCAATCATCTTAATTAGTCGGGGGATTTGTTAAATATTTAACATGTGATTTATTTTTGAATAATTATTAATTAAATATATTGAGATTATTTGAAGTTTGTCGACTTTAAGAAAAAATTGCTGTATCCGTGGCTGTAATAATACATCACTTCAGAAACCTGGAATGGATGTGAAAGTGAAATTTTATAAATTTCCAGATAGCCACATGAAAATAGCAAAACGTAAACAGTGGATAAAAACAGTAAAAAATTATGACTAAGTCCAAAATTAATTAAAAATATATTATATAATTAAAATGAATTTTGAGATTAAACTCGACGCATGTAAATAACTCATTTTGTTAACCAGGTTCTTAATATTTATGACATTTATTTCATAATAAAAACTTAACCTTAAAACTTTTTTCCATTTCAGAGAAAATCCAAAAGACTGGGTACCAAATCAAAATTCGAGAATTTGTAGTAATACTCATTTTATAAACAACGAAAAATCGGAACATCCGTCTTATATTCCCTCGATTTTTCCTGGAATCAAAAATATTTTAAAAAAATATACAATCCTTGTGAGGTATCCGGCTATTAAAAATTCGTGAATTACTAAAAGCTGCTAGTACTAATAAATAATAAACTAATAAGTACTAATAAATCCTCTTTTTGGTCACAATGACCAATTCACCCCAGAAGAAGTAGATGAAACATAACCTGCAACATTGCTTCTGTTAAGGATACATATTGAACGAATTAAGAACTTTAAAATTTTATCTAAAGTTCCAAATTCATTATTTCCTCATATTGATGAGTTAGTTGATGAGAACCTGAATATAAAACGAATGATTTGGATTTAAATGTGACTTTGACGCTTATGACACTTTCAAAAGAATTTGTTTTTTCAACTACCGCATAGACATGATTTGAGTTGAATATTTTTTTCTCTTTTTCATCATTCTAGCCGCGTATAATATTACTGACAACTAGTTGAAATCAGTATTTTATTATTTTTTCCATTTTTTAAAATATTTTATGTTGTTTGCAATGAATGTTTACATTCCACAAAGTTTGTCAAAAGAACACTAGACAGCGCTTACTTAGGCTATAGTGCTGCCTCTATGTTTCACGCACGATCCCTATAATAAATTGAAAGTTTTTCTACAACTATGAAATAAGAGATTGACATTCGTTTATCAAAATGTCTCACATTAAAAAAAAATAAAACTTTATATAAGCCTATATATCAGAAATATATTTTTAACGATAATGAAAAAGCATCACCGAATAAACAACAAAAAATTTAACGGTTGTGGCGCAGAGTAATTAAAATTAAACAAACAAAGTGAATGTGAGAGGGGATGAAACAGTGTTAGAATATTTTTTTTATGCTTTTGGCGATATATAAAGCAATTTTATACTTAATAGACCATAATAAAAATCAATTTCCATGTAAATATTTAACGTATGTCAACTGTATATCTTCAAAATTCAACGTTGCGACTAATTAAGTAAATAATTAATAAATTTTATTTATTTTCATTTTCAGGTAATTCTACTGGAAAATATATTCATTAAAAAAATAAAAATGGTTGTAATGATTAATTATACAAAATATAAACAATATCATAGGTAAATAGAGATTAAATAAGACTGAATTTTTCTGAACAAAATTATATAATCATGAGAGAAGGCGATGGCCTAGCTCAAAGAAATAGTTTTAACATAAATTTATAAATATAACGCATATTGATATGTTTTGATAGCTCTTAAGCTCGAATAGGCTATATCAAATTAATCATTGAAAAATATTTTTATTAATTATACGAATATAGTCACGCGATGACCTCTTATTATTATTTTTTTTATCGTTTTAAAATAATATATATCGATATTAGCGTATATAAAAATAAGTTTTTTGTACATTAAGAAGGGTTAAGAGAAGTTACACAAAAAATTTTTTTTAGTTTCAATAGATGGACATTTTAGATTTATTAAATTTAAATATATTCGAGATTTATTTATATATTTGAATTAGATATTATTATTCAAAACATCTCGATTTTAGATTCAGTTTACATAAAATAATTTTTCGCTCAGAACGGGATGCGAAGATGAAATGTCTATGATGAACTATTTTCCAGACTAGGTTATTTGAATTTAAGAGATTGCTAATCACTAAAATGAATTTCAAATAGCCTAGTGCATTACTATGGGCTAGCGGTAGGGCATGTCGAGTACAAATTGGCAGATGCGTGGTTCGACTCCCAGTGGAATTTATTTTACAGGCTCTTTGAATTATTAATTGTATCTATTTATGTTGTAAATATCGTTATGTAATGGGGAATAAAACATAATTAAAAAAAAACTAACCTAATTTTATTACCCTATACATAATAATAAAATAAAGTTTAATATTTTTTTAAGCCTTTATTGACTTTCAGTCACGAGTCAGGGGCTATCACTATTCGATTGGAAATTAACAAAAAGAAAAAAAAAATCGATTTTCATATTATCGATGATCTTTAATGTGTGATTAATTTCTTTCTGAATGTTACCTTTTGAGGGAATTGTAAACGATATGATAAGTTGCACTCAATGCCTCATATAATATTGCGTGATAAAAACTCATTAAGCAACTCCCTAAGCGTTTCTCTTTTAATTTGTTCAAGTGGCTTCAGATTATCAAAGTATTTTTTTTTTTTTTTTTTTTATATTTCACAAATGTAATGGGAAAATTTATTTTATTTACTGTGTAATTTAGGACAATTTAAATCTATGTGATAATTTTTCTTTACCAGATTAAAAAATAAAAAAATATTTCGGGTAACTCTAAGGACCGGTTGCTTCATCCTGGGTGAGCTTGTTAGCCCCGACTTTTTTTGTAGTGCAGAAACCCACTTCAGTTTTATTTTTATAGTAAAATATACGATATTTCATCATTTTATTGCTAAAAGAAGTATTCTAGAAGTACATATATTTGTTATTTTACCTTATATTCTACTTATTTTATCAATAAAATGATGAAATGTTGTATATTTTATAAAATATGTTATAGGCTAGGGCCCGCTTGCATCAGATCTCGTCGCCATATTTAGCCCTGAGTTAACCTCACTTTTGAGTAATTTCATATAGATATATGGGCAATTGGAGCCAAGGTCCGGGCTAAAGTTAGCCCAGGCCCAAAGGTGGGGCTAAGATTTAGCCCTGGGTTGACACGTACGAACATGTATTATGAACTCAAGCATCCTAACTTCACCAATATAAATGTAAAAAATAATATAAATGCAATATGGAATCTACCGTTTTTTTGTTATTATTCATTTTATGTCAATCAGGATTATACTCGTATATCCAGGATATATTGCAAGTTGTTGAATATTCTCCTAACTTCATCTAAGGCATTGCACATGTCTTGTTAATAAAACTATTTGTTTTCAAATTGAATGCAAATTGATATTAAATATTTATATGAATATTTTCAGTTGATATTACTTCTTGTTAGGTGAAAATAAAAGGTATATTTCTTTTTGAAATTATCTTTATTTGAGCCACACAGCTGGCAATTTGTCAAAATAGTTGTGAAGATTGGAACAATTGACTAATTGTTATGTGAAAACTAATAAATCTTGTTTATTTTTTTGAAAATTTTCAAATTTTAGCAAAAAAAAAAATTAAATTCTTATATTTAAATGTATATTAAGGTGCGCGTCTCGGGGTGCTAATTTTGGGACTTTCCAGCGGCCACAATTTTGAAGCTATCGACCTCAAATTTTTTTTAAATTAAAGCTATTTAAAATATCTACAACTTATAGAAGCCCTTTTTTTTGATTTTCGAAAAAAAAAATTTTTTTTTTTGATTAATCGCATTAAATAAAAGATATTTAAAAAAAAGGAGCTCTATAAATTGTAGATAATTAAATTAGTAATCATTGTGTTAAACAATAATTAATTTTTTGTCTTTAATTAATTAGCTGGAAAGTCTAGAATGAAATGGAAAAAGTCCCTTGTTTTCCAATGGGGGAACACTAACGCCATCTGGTGCCGCCTCGAGTCAATCGTGTTTTAACGGCTTTCCGAGACGCGCACCTTAATAATATTTATTTAAATTATGGGTGATAATATCAATTTTTATTTTTAATAATTTTTATAAGATGCCTTAATGGAGTTGCAAACTTCACAAACAGAACATGATTTGTTCCCCGGAAGAGGGTTTCTGCATTACAAAAAAAAGCCATTTAGCCCGGGGCAAACAAACTCACCCAGGATGAAGCAACCGGCCCTAAATGATAGGAAAGGAGTCAAAAAAAATCCAAGACTTAGGCAGCCAAAATTATTTCTTTTATTGTTGCCGTTCTAATTGTGGATCGGCAACAATAAAATAAATAATTTATTGTTGCCGTTCAAAGTCTCGAACGGCAACAATGAAAGAAGTCTTGGATTTTTTTTTACTCCTTAATAATACTTTCAGCCACAAAGACATACCTCACAATGATAATTTAACATAAATTTCTCAATAAAGGTATTTTTAAATTTTGAACTTCAATAGGAATTCCGAGTTTTGATATTCACCCCTTTATCACGCGACGAAATATACAAAAAAAATCAATTTCAATTGTGAAAAAAAAAAATAATAATTTCTTCCCTCTTGTATTTTATATTTCTATCTTCTTCTTAAACTATTTTTTGTCTATATATATGTTAGAGTTGATATATAAAAGGTTGGTGGAACGAAAAAAGGAAAAGTAACTGAGTGCAGAAACTTCATATATAAAGAAGAAAATCTAAAATATTATTTCGAATTTACGATTTATCACTAAGGCCATAAAGTTGACATTTATTGGATCTTTTTTTTTTTCTCCTGCCCGATGCTTTTTAGAGTAAAAATTATATCAAATCAAATATTATATGCAATATTATTAATTTAGGGAAAAGAAATTCAAATTACTGTCAGGAAAACACTAAACACAATTTTTTAAAATTTTTCCTGGGTTGGGTTTTCTGTTTACTTCCGCGGAAGATGGTAAAATTAATAAGATTTTTGTTTTGAATCTGGTAGGTGATTAATTGCCTTTTTTCAATGATTAATAATTTTTTTCCACATCATTATTAGTAAGACAAAATCTTATAATTGCAAAAATTATTTTTTAATGGAAAAAGCAATATTTACTTTTTTTTTAGAAGGTTACCACGAGATATCAACATCAATTTATAACGTGTATCTTTGTTAATTTCGCTTCCATTTTCATCATGAAACATTTCACTCGATTTTCATCTCGTTATATAACGAATGAATAACATAATTTCTTTATTTACGTTAGCTGGGAAAACAAAATCGTTATTAATTGTACCTTAATAACCGCCAGGCTTATCACGAATCTTGAATGATTAACTGATAGTGAGGCCAATTAAATAGCATTTATTATAAATAAACCAAGAACAGACGCGATCAACCAGCCAGGTCTCGTTCAATACCAAGGGTATCTTGTTTGTTTAGTCTCGAGTGACGTATATTCAAGAATTCTTAATTTATGTATTAATGAAAAAAAGAAGAAAATTATTTTCGAAGATGAAACAAAATAATGAAGACTCCATAGAAGGAATCAATATAAATATCCGAAGTAAAAAAATCTGGTGTGACTGATCGCAGAGCACACAATTTTCTCTTATCCTTAACGAAATTTGTGTACTGTCCTTTTCACACCAGATTTTTGTGTTGAGTTATATTTAGTTGCCTTTAGTTCCAAACTTGACCACGCGATTCATAGATGGCGTTGAGCTACGAATGCTTCCACATCAGTAAAGTGTACTTCAAACAATTTTCACGAAAAATTTCACTGATATACTTTTTAAAGAGCATCAAAAAAATACTTGATTAATGAATTTTAATCAAAATCGTTGGAGCGAATTTTGAGAAAATCGAAAAATAATGAAAAAGTATATTAGAAAAGTACTAGAACTTTTTGTCCGATTTTGTTCAAAAGCTTATTTTCACCCCTTGGTGAAATGTAAAATTTCAAGCTCCTAGCTCTTTTCCCTGAGATATTTTGTTCATAGACACATAGACAGACAGATCAATTTGCGGGACTCACTTTTTTGAACTCAGGGGACCTCAAAACATGAATATCCATCAAAATAAGGACGTCGAATTTTTGACATGATCGCAATACTTGCTTTCTCTATATAGGATAAGAGAAAGTAAAAATAATTTCCTATTCAACTCCTCTTTAAAGTATCGAACTGATTCTAAAACACTGCAATAAAAAAAACCTCATTAAAAAAAAGTAATTGTAAATTTTATTAAAAAATCATTAAATTTTCACTTCCGCCTAAATGATAAACAAGAATTTGATAAAATAACAAAAATTAATGTTTTGTATACAAATAAATTTGTATATTTTCCATTAAAATAACAATGCAACCACCTAGCGCTCTACAACGTACCGCAATATGTCAGTAAATGTTTATACTATCAGATATTATTCTTCTGTTTATTTATTCTCTATTCGAATCGTGTTGCAACACGAAATACTATTGATTTAAATTATAGAATTTTTTTTTTTATTTTATTTATTATTTAATGTCCATGAAATTTCCACTTGAATATTTTTTTTTGTGTCAATATTTAATAGACAGCATGAAAAAAATGAGAAATTAAAATAGAGGGTATTAATAAAATAATAAAAATAAATATGCCTATATAGACCTCTATTTTTTTTTTCTTTATTTCCCCTTCGGCCATTTAGGGTTCTACAATTAAATATATTAAATATACCGAATATGGCTATCGGGGGACGTTCAACCAGGAATGGGCAAAATCCTTTAAAAAGAATACCGAACCGATCCGCAGATCTGGGCAGTTCGGACCATCCGATCCGGTTACTTCAAAAGCGATTGGCGATCTGAACTGATTTAGAAAAATTTTCGCTGTTCCTATCCGCAATCCGAAAATCAGATCCGGACTTTTTTAGGCCGGGATTTTTAGGCATTTGAATGAATCAAAAGGATATGCGTATTTATTAAAAAGCAAAAAATTTTAAAGGATTGACAATCCTTTGAAAAGGATCGCAGAAATCCAGGATAACTAATCCTTCGAAAAGAATTTACAATCCTATCCTAGATTCAGAGAGCAAAAATGATATCGATCCAGATCCAAGATCCACCCCAAAAATAGGATTTCGATCCAGAATTCTAGAAGGATTTACGGATTTAAATCTAAAAGAACCCTGCTCATCCTTGCGGTCAACACGCTCATTCCTCGGGATCACCCACCCGAGGTTTCGCTGTATAGGTTTATAAATAGATGTATTTTTGAGACATGTTTATGGGGTTGAATTTCATTTTTCATAAACATAATTTGTTGAAATAAGACGGAATGTCTATGCTTTAAAATACAGTGTTAGATTAGCATATACATACATAATCATGAAAAAAGTGTCATTTATAAATATCTCTGTTTAAAAAAAAAAATCAAGAGAATTTAATTTGCTAGTCCCTGGTTGTCTACGCCCCAACGCTTTTGTAATCTATTAAATGAAAATGAATGGATGGATAGGGAACTTAGAGGGGATAGGTTGGAGAACGTTCACTTGTTGCCTATATAAAGTTCAAATTAGACGGAGATGTTGTCGCTTGTTCTATATAAAATCCGCCCCCCCCCCCCCTCTGTGTCACTCTTTCTCTTTAAAATTAGGAACTAGTCTTCTCGGTCCTCGCGGAATTAAATAATATGCTTTCAAAAGTTTTTTAGTCTTTCGGCATCTGGAACTGCAAAACCGTAATTTGAGTTTTCATTAGTAATACCAATTGGTAGCCAATAGATTTAAATAAAAATTCGTCGGATTTTAGTTAATTTTATTCTAAAAAGCACTAACACATTAAAAATTTCGCTTGTAGAATACAATTGTGGCACAACTAATTTTGATTTTTTATGAAAAACTCAGCCTTAAATTAACTGTTTGTTAATACAATAAGCTGATCGAAATTGGGATGCATATTACAGTACAAAAATTTAAAACTAATTACTTGTTAAAATATAAACATTCGACCGTACGCTCTCGTTGAAATTAAAATTAAATATACAAATAATAACCCGAGGTTCGTAGTTGTTAAATCCCTTGTGAGGATGACCCAAGAGTGTCGAAATACGTAGGCCTTATGTTAATTTTTATTAATAGGCCTAATAATTATCTTGAAACATATAACCGAGTATATTAGGATCATATATATCATATCAAAAGGAATTGATGAAAACATCGATTATTGTCTTGTGTGGTTTAAGCAACAATCGGAGAAAATTACTTAACTAAAAATCTGGTGTGATTGGTCGTACAGCACACAACTTTCTTTTACCTTCGGTAATAGAAAATTATGCTTGTAACACCAGATTTTTTGTGTCGACATATATTTAGTTCCCGACATTCGAATTTATAAGTATGGGAAAATATTTATATTTTGTTACCATAGCAACCATTTCTCCTATCTTTCCTATGAAATATAAGAGTACTAAAAAATAATAGATTTTTGAATTTTAATCAAAATCGTTGGAGCAAATTTGGAGAAAATCAAAAAAAAATTGAAAAATTACATCAGTAAAGTACTAGTCCAGCCAGAAAAAATAAATTAATTAATAAATTAAATAACGAGAGAAAATAATTATTTTGATACGACCTGAATAAGAATATTTTAATTTAACAAATTATTTTATTCCACATTTTTAAATGAGATTTTCATTAAAAAGAGAATTAATTAATTTGTATGATTGAATAGAATTCCAATTATTATTTTGTACTATAATAAGATTGCTATAAATTCAAATACTTTTTTTTTTATTATCCAATTGAGTTAAAGTAAAATATAAAAGAAAAGGGTGGAAAAAAAAAGAACGATAAAAATCCGATCACTGGGGAAGATTCGATTGGTAATTCAATAAGGAGACATCTGATAAAGAATGTTGTTGGCTATGATTATATTATTCATTGTGTAAGTTGAGAGAGATGTCCGAAGTGCCATCAATCAATTTTTAAGACATCTCTCCCTCTGCCTCTCGATTTCTTTATCTATCTCGTTTACTCGGGGAAACCACTTATTCAGCTCTAAATTGAATATCTTTTTTTTTATTTCCCAAATAGTTTTAAAATATTTACAGGGTAAATAAAAAAAAGACAGAAAGCTCTATTAGAGTAAAAGAAGGAACGAAGAGAATTTTTTTCCTTTTGATAGGAAAAAATTATGTAAAAAAAAAAAAAATGATTAAAAAATAATTGAGTATAAGAGACTTTGCAGCCAAGGAATTAAATAAAAAACTTTTATTTAATTATTAACCGTTGACGTTTCGGTCGCAAGTCACGACCTTCCTCATGACGATTAATTGCTAGAATACAAGATTGATAGTATTATATTTCATTAACATTGATTGTACAACCAATGGCCATTGATTGTAATAAGTCCTAAGCGAGCAAGTCACTCACTCTTAATACATATAGCCCAATTAAATATTATATAATTATCATTATACAATGATTAATTAAATATAATACTGTCAATCTTGTATTCTAGCAATTAATCGTCATGAGGAAGGTCGTGCCTTGCGACCGAAACGTCGACGGTTAATAATTAAATAAAAGTTTTTTATTTAATTCCTTGGCTGAAAAGTCTCCTATACTCAATTCAAAGTCTACAGCCACTTATCATCACTAGTTAAAAAAAAAATAATATCCAAACCAATCTCAGAATTTCACTAATTTATAAATGGACGATCTTATGCATAAAGGAACCAAGTTGATTGAGATAAGACCGCTATCTTGTAGAGAAAAAGAAAATCTACATCTTTATTTAAATCACAATATTATTAATCTGTGCACATTTTTTTGTATAAAACAAGAAAAAAAATCTGGTGTGACACAACCGAAGGTAAGAGAAAGTTGTGTGCTGTGCGGTCAATCACACCAGATTTTTTTAAGATTCGAAATTAATATTTATTTACATTTGTTAAGATGTTTCGTATTGGATACCAAATGGTAAAAATAAACCTGCTTTTGATATAAAAACCAATACTTTCTCTCTATATATATTAACATATATATAGAGGTAAGAGAAAGTAAAAAAAAGAGTTGGCATTAAGCCCTTTTTTAATATTTTCGCGTATATGGTCATATTATTTTGAAAATTGTTTATTATGATTAATTTTTAGAACTAAAATTTATTTATAGATTTCGTTAGAAAAAAGCAGCGGGCATGAGCGCGTGGGGGAGGGGGGAGGCGTCATTTCCCCCTCCCCCGGCCGCGCACGATCAAGATTCGAGGCGACATTCAAACGGGAAGGGAGGGGGTAGCTATCAATCCCTCCCTCCTTCCCCTCCCACCAAAATTTTTTGTGTGATGCTATTTAGACTCAGTGAATAGTTGTTTAAATCAATTGGTAGTTAATATTTTATCGTTTAGAACAGGGGACTTTTGGAACGGGATGCATGAATCTCTAACCCAAGAGACCTGGCTATTCGATTTTATAACATTTTTGTCTTGACAGTATATTAAATTCAAAATCGAGATGAAACATTAATCTATTCAATATTAAAAGCATTGACTTGATCGTTTTGGCTCATTCAAAGATGGCCGAATGATGAATTTGAAAAGAAATGATTAATAATTGTTATTTACCCGAGATTATATTGAAATTCACACTAGCAGACGGACGAGTTGATGCTTGAGCACTAATTCACACTTAAAGATTACACTCACTATTAAATATTTCACTATTTTTAAAGAGCACACACGACGGATAATATAACTCGAAAAAAAGCATCGCGACCCGGTCAAGTGCAAACTGAAGAGGAAAGGCAACAAGCTGCGAGTGAGTGCATGCGTTTGCCGCTAGAGCGATCTGGCGTCGCTTATTGTTGAGCGGGTCGACATGAAAATTAAAAAAAAAAAAAAAAAAACTTCTGTTATGATTTACAATAAATAAACTGGAAATAATAATTTAAAATAAAATTATATCATTTCGCAAACCCTGCCTATACTATAAGCGCCCGGATAGGCCTACTAAAAAAAAGGCAAGTAAGTTGCAAATCTTTCCCACTTATTTTTGTGCTTTTTTTTACTTCTAAAATTCAATTTTAATAAAGTAAAAAAAAAAAGAAGGATATCGATCTATTCGTGTGTCATGTTCTCTCGAAATAATTTCAAAGTTTGCTAGCTTCAAGAAGATCTCCTTGAAGAGGGTAATTATTGCAAATTAATTATCATCTCCCCCCGGAAAGGAGAGAAGGAAGGTGATTAAGAGGGACAGTGCTGTATCTATCTACTTCGTAAAGTACCCCTTCCAAGTCAGGCAAGTTGATCAACATATTTATTATATCCATTATGGATGAGAGAATCTTGTAAACTTCCATTAATATTTTTTCTAATCTAAGATTATAAACAATTTTGATTTTCCAAGAAGATTCAAATTGTGTACACATATGATAAATGAATATTTAATCTGTTTTATAAAAAAAATCTGGTGTGACTGTCGGACAGCACACAACTTTCTCTTACCTTCGGTAATCGAAAGATGATTACTGTGCTTGTCACACCAGATTTTTCGTGTCGACATATATTTAGTTTCCGCCGATATATTAGAATTCAAGATGTAAAATTTATAAGTATGGGAAAAATATTTTATATTTTGTTACCATGGCAACCATTTCTCCTATCTTTCCTATGAAGTACAAGAGTAAAGTGGTCTTCAGAAGATTTCAATGGCAAAATGAGAATATACATTTTAAAAAGCATCTAAAAAATAATTGATTTTTGAATTTTAATCAAAATCGTTAGAGCGAATTTTGAAAAAATCTAAAAAAAAAAAACTGGAAAACTACATCAGTAGGCTACTAGTACTTTTTGGCCGATTTTGATTAAAAGCTTATTTTCACGCCCTAGGTGGGTGACTAACTTAAATATAAAATTTCAACCTCCTAGCTCAATTCCTTCATGCTTTAAATTGAACCCAGCCAGACACACATAGACAGACCATGTCGCGAAAAGCACTTTTTTGAATTCAGGGGACCTCAAAACGTGTATATCCATCAAAATCTCGGCATTGAATTTTTGACATGAATACAATACTTTCTCTCTCTCATATATTAACATATACAGAGGTAAGAGAAAGTAAAATATCCCAGATCCTAAGAAAAGCTTAAACCTGACTCTACTAGTAAATAATAAACATTTATAAATAATATTAATCAAATTTTCAATTAATATTCTTTTGTATTTAATGAAATAAAATAATCATATAAATATAGAGAAATAAATCTAAAGAAAGATGCAGGAAATGTGTTGATGAGTAGAAAAGCCAGCTGCCTGCCCGAAATTAAGTAGCTTCTAGAGTCAAACGCACTATGAATAATTTATATAAAAGTACTACTATCCTTATATATATGTATATGTGAATGATGGTATGGCCTCTATTACCTTTAAGCAGAAAGAGGCACTTTGATAAACGTAGAAGCTTCATATATTCCAAGTAAATGTCAAAAAATGCAAAAATATGTATTTCAATCATGTTTAAGGCTGGAGCAATTTTATATTTCTTTTTAAGATTAATAAATTTCACTCCAGAATGAAAATCAAGTTATCAATAATTTAAAATTTTGCAATTAAAATAACCAATAAAAAAAAAACTTTCTATAAATTGAATAGGCTGATTAACAGCATCAACAACAAACAAACACAACAAGTTGTGATTAAAGAATAATCCTAAAAGCAAGTTTTCAAGATTTGAATTTCCTTAAATTTCCCAAGCAATGGTGGTTTGAAAGTAAATAATAAAAAAGAACTCTCTCTAAAGGCCCTAGGGGTATAAGAATGGTGAAAATGCCCTTGGAACATATTTCAATGATACATAGGGGATTTGTAGGTACTAATAAAATAATAAGATACTGAAAGCTTCAGATCGCTATCTCAAATGGTTTTTGAGAAAAACCAAAATATGTAAAAATCAGAAAAACATTTTTTCTCAGGAACGGCTGAATCGATTGATTTGAATTTTTGATATGTTTTGAGGGCTGATGGTACCTTCTAGGGAAAAAATCGAGACCTATATCGGATCATGACATCCTTGAAAAAAATGGCGTTTTTTGTTTAATTTTAATTTTAAACCATGATACAATTTTGGCACAAAAATGAAACAATTTTTTTGAAATCCTCATTCAATTTCCTGTAAGTTCATAAGTTCATAAATTCATAAAAAAAGGTACGCCATAGTAGAAAAAAATAAAAACCATTTATTACTCAAATATTGACTTTATATGTTTTGTGCTTTAATCTTGTTTTTTATTGCTTAAGCTTACACATATATTTTCATTTTATTCAAAATAACCAGTTTGTATTCATAACATCAAAATTTTTTGCCTAAATCAAAATTTAAAATTTTTAAATATCTATAATCATTAACTATAATGCTATAAGATAAAGTTTTTGATTAATGAATAATAAAAATAAAAACTAATATCAAAAAGATAAATTTTTCAACAATAAAAAATGCAGAATCAAGTTTAATCAGTCTTCGTCACTGTCTTCTTCAATCACAGTTGAAACGTTGTCTTTATCAAATAATTTGCTCAATGTTTCAGCGGGCCTCAGAATTTTTGTCAAATATCTTCCGTATGACAAATAATAAACAAAGGCAGCAACGTGAGAGCAACATCCAATTGTTCTAAGACCATTCGCACACTCACAGCTATATCTTAATACGCCTTTAGGTCCATTAGCATTTTTTTATATTCAATAAAACATCTATACACTTTGTTATTAATATGGCGAGAGTGTACTTGAGCTTTAAGTATGTTAGTATGGTCTTTTACATATTGGATAGTAATTTCAGGGGCTTATTTAGAAATTTTTTAGGGGGGTCTGAACTCAAAAAATTTTTCTGCTAAATTTTTTTTTTTAAGAAACTAAATTTTTTTTCGCACAAAATTTTTTGCGGAACATTTTTTCTTTTGCGGAACCTAAGTTTTCCATCCTGCGAAAAAATTTGTTGCGCTGATGTCTGTATATCTCTATATATGTATATGTGTTTGGGAAATTTCGGGGGGGAGGGGTCCGGGCCCCCTCGCCCCCCCCCTTATATACGCCCCTGAGTAATTTATATAATAGATTTATCATTTTGATATTAGTTTTTATTTTTATTATTCATTAATCAAAAACTGTTTTTATCTTATAGCATTATAGTTAATGATTGTAGATATTTAAAAATTTTAATTTTTGATTTAGGCAAAAAATTTTGATGTTATGAATACAAACTGGTTATTTTGAATAAAATGAAAATATATGTGTAAGTTTAAGCAATAAAAAACAAGATTAAAGCACAAAACATATAAAGTCAATATTTGAGTAATAAATGGTTTTTATTTTTTCTACTATGGCGTACCTTTTTTTATGAATTTATGAACTTATGAACTTATAGGAAATTGAATGAGGATTTCAAAAAAAATTGTTTCATTTTTGTGCCAAAATTGTATCATGGTTAAAAATTAAAATCAAACAAAAAACGCCATTTTTTTCAAGGATGTCATGATCCGATATAGGTCTTGATTTTTTCCCTAGAAGGTACCATCAGCCCTCAAAACATATCAAAAATTCAAATCAATCGATTCAGCCGTTCCTGAGAAAAAAATGTTTTTCTGATTTTTACATATTTTGGTTTTTCTCAAAAACCATTTGAGATAGCGATCTGAAACTTTCAGCATCTTATTATTTTATTAGTACCTACAAATCCCCTATGTATCATTGAAATATGTTCCAAGGGCATTTTCACCATTCTTATACCCCTAGGGCCTTTGTTTGTTTGTCATTTGTTCCTAAAGAGAGAAGAGAAAGAAGAAATTAGAGAAGAAAGTTAGATTAAGAGAAAATAAATGTTCTTACAAGTAGTACAAAAATTTCTTTAAAAAAAAAAAAAAAAAAAAAAAACAAGAATAAAGAGAACCAAAGTGGAGAATACAAAATAATTTTTTTTGGATTATAAAATTCTACAAAGCTAAAAAAAAACCTGGTGAGACTGTCGCACAGGACACAACTTTCTCTTACCTTCGGTAATCGAAAGTTGTGTTCTGTGCTTGTCACACCAGATTTTTCGTGTCGACATATGTTTAGTTTCCGACAGTACAGTACATTCGATTTTCAAGATGTAAAATATATATGTGAAAATATTTATATTTTGTTACCAAGGCAACCATTTCTCCTTACTTGTCTATTAAGTACAAGAGTAAAGTGGTCTTCGGAAGATTTCAATGACAAAATGAAAATATACATTTTAAAGAGAATCTAAAAAATAATTGATTTTTGAATTTAAAAAAAAAATCGTTAGAGCGATTTTAAGAAAATCGAAAAAAACTGACAATGTGCATCAGTAAAGTACTAGTACTCTTAGGTCGATTTTGTTCAAAAGCTTCATGTCACGTCCCATGGTGGTGTCTAACTTAAATATAAAATTTCAACCTCCTAGCTCAGTTCCTTCATTGCCAGACAGACAGACAGACCATGTCGCGAAAACCACTTTTTGGATTCAGGGGACCTCAAAAAGGGAAGATCCATCAAAATCTCGACATCGAATTTATGACATGAATCCAATACTTTCTGTACATATTACCATATATATAGAGGTAAGAGAAAGTAAAAACAATAAATAGAAAATTTTGATTGTCCGCACTATTATTTCGAAAAATAAGTAAATTTCTCTACATTTTATTTATCATTTGAATAAAAATTCTTTCCATCTTTTGACTATTAATATTTTTCTAGATTTAATAGGAGAATTAAATTCAAGTATAATACACAGTGTTTTTGTTTCAATGATATATTTATTTAACATTAATACTTTATACGTATTTCGACACCATATGTGTAGACACCATATGAGTCGAAATACCTATAAAGTGTTAATGTTAAATAAATATATCATTGAAACAAAAAACCTTGTGCATCATACTTGAATTTAATTCTCCTATTAAAGCATAATGTTTCAACTAGAGCCAACGGTTACCAGTTTAAAATAAAAATTTTAAACTTGATGGCACTTTATACATTCCCTGGCATATACAACACAAAAATTACCATCTAATCAAAACCTAGTATTGATATTAATTGAATTACGTTAAATGATTTGCGAATTTGATATAAATGACTATAAAGAGATGGTCAGAAATTTTATCATTATAATCCTAATAGAATAATTGAATAAACCTTAAATCTTAAAATGAATTCTAACTCAATTACACATCCAAACAGACATTCATTAAAAAACAATACGCGTTCGGTATTTTTCATCTCAACTGTAATAATTACCTTTTAATCAATTATTCAAAGTGGCAGTTTTAAAATACGATTATGATCCATTTAAAACGATTCATCATATTAATTTCTAACCAGGCTGGCTATTTCGTTAAATTTGAAATGTTTCGGTGTGTCTGTGTGTGTGTGGGGGTGTGTGTGTGTGTGTGTGTGTGTGTGTGTGTGTGTGTGTGTGTGTGTGTGTGTGTGTGTGTGTGTGTGTGTGTGTGTGTGTGTGTGTGTGTGTGTGTGTTAGAGATAATTCCTATTTAAGGGGGATCAGAAGGGAAATGAATTCACATCAATTTTATTACTCTTTAATCGATGATGAATAGAAAACATGGATTTTACGCCCTTCGGGTAGAAATGCCATCGTGTTCAATTAACAGTGCTCTGATGAGAAACTCTTCACCTCCCCCCCCTCCCCCCCCTTATACTCCTTTTCGATTTTATTTCGGAATAGTAAAAATGGTTTATGTTGAATTTAACAGCATCAATTTAGTCGCGATTATTTTTTTTTTTTTATTTATATAAAAAAAAAAAAAATACTCTACTAAATAATAATAAAGAAACTAATTAAAAATTTACTTAAAAAACTTTAAATAGTTAAGGTAAAAAAAAAAAGTGCGGAGCTGAAAATGGAATAATTTGAATTAATAAAATATTTTTATTTATGTTAGAGGAAAAGTTTTCTTATTTAAATTTCACTTCATTTCCACGCTCTTTTTACTGTCCTATGAATTAATCTTTTTTTTTTTTTTGTCTTGACGAGACTTCTTCTATTTCCCAGAGAGATCTCAAGAAAGTTAATCTCGTCAATTGCCAAAATAAGAGTGTATAAATGGCAAAGTGAACAAGGGAACTGATGGTGAATCTGATATATAAAGACTCTCCTGTCGATCTATAGTTTTATTAAAGGCTACGGTAATTCATATTAGAGGAAGAAGCACCCCTATTTTTAAGAAATGTAAAAATTTGCGGATCATCCAATCGATAGAAGACTGGCAAAATTACTCATTAAGAACTCAACAACAAAGAAAATGCCATTGATAAGTAGCAATTTGTCTACAACGAATTATTTCCTATTTAAATTTTAAATATATATATATATTTTTTTTTTTTGGAATGGATGCATAAGGTCCGAAGACCTATAATGACCAGTGCTCACATGCAGTCAGGAAGAAAATAAAATCAAAAGGAGAAGCATAAAAGGGGAACTCAACTGCGGGAACTGAGAAGATGCCTGTTGAGATTAGACTTGAAAGTCTGAAGATTGTAGGTTTTGGGGAAGATAAACGTAGGGAGCTTGTTTCAATCGCGGGAGGTCATGGGGACAACAGAAGAATAAAATTAATTAGTTGTGTTAGTCGTGATCAGATAGGGATGCTGGGACGTTGCCTCCCTTGTGTTCCGTGTATATATTGCATTGAAAATGCCAACCTAGTGGAAAATGCTCCCTGCCAGAAACCAAATATAGCAAGAAAGATAGTTCGAAATCAAGCACTGTGTGCAGGGGCCTTAACAAAATACAATACTGTTTATTATAATGTTTCAACAAAAAAGATGATAGTTAAATAAAAAAATCTGGTGTGACTGGCGCACAGCACACAACTTTCTCTTACCTTCGGTAATCGAAAGTTGTGTTCTGTGCTTGTCACACCAGATTTTTTGTGTCGACATGTATTTAGTTTCCGACAGTACGGTTCATTCGATTTTCAAGATGTAAAATTTATAAGTATGGCAAAATATTTATATTTTGTTACCATGGCAACCATTTCTCCTATCTTTTCTATGGTGTACAAGAGTAAAGTGGTCTTCAGAAGATTTCAATCACAAAATGAGAATATACATTTTATTGAGAATCTAAAAAATAATTGATTTTTGAATTTAAAAAAAAATCGTTGGAGCAAATTTAGAGAAAATCGAAAAAAACTGAAAAAGTGCATCAGTAAAGTACTAGTAATCTTTGGCCGATTTTGTTCAAAAGCTTCGTGTCACGTCCCATGGGGGTGGCTAACTTAAATATAAAAGAATTAGGACTTTTGCTGGACCATACGTATATAGAAGGAACCGGAGAATAAAACCAGCCGTTAATGGACGCCTCTAACATCAATTTAATTCGTAAATATTTGACACGGGCCCTCCGAAAAATCATTTTTTTTGTACTGATGATGACTAGGCGTGATGCCGGTCGAAATATTTACGAATTAAATTGATGTGAGAGGAGTCCATTAACGGCTGGTTTTAATCTCCGGTTCCTTTTAAATATAAAAATTTCAACCTTCTAGCTCTTTTCGTTCTTGAGATATTTTGTTCACAGACACACACACACACAGACAGACAATGTCGCGAAAACCACTTTTTTGGATTCAGGGGACCTCAAAACGTGTATATCCATCAAAATCTCGACATCGAATTTTTGACATGAATCCAATACTTTCTCTCTATATATATATTAACATATATATAGAGGTAAGAGAAAGTAACAAAAAAAAAAGATTTTTTTCAGCAGCAATTCAACGAAAATTAAATCCAAATAAACTCACTCCTTGTCTGCAGCTATCTAGCAAAACACCACGTTCCCGTGGTGCCCCATTGACCATATTCTCCGGACCTAGCCCCAGCACTTTTTCCTTTTTCCCAACGAGAAGCCTGCGAGTCGTCCGACAAAATATGTTCCAGGAGGCGTTCCAAAAATGGAAGAAACGATGGGAACGGTGTATTGCCGGTAGAGGGGACTATTTTGAAGGAGACAGTGCTTAAAATGTTGTACAATAAGCAATAATGGTGATAGAGTAAAAATTTCTTTTTGAACACACCTCGTATTATAATAATTTCACAGAAGACAATTTTTCGACTTCCGAAACACAAAAATCTTTATTAAAAGTTTTTTTTTTTCAATTCACCATAGAAAAAATTACTCAACTGTTATCTTTTTATTCCATATAATTGACTCGTTTAGGACAATTCAATTTTCGTGATAGGAATATTTTTAAATTGTAACTAATATTTGTAAAATGTGATCTGAATTTATTAATATAAATCGAAATTATATCTGGTGGGAGGGAATTTTTTTTTTTTTTTTTTTTTTGTTGCCAAAGTATAATCGTTCGCTTCCCTTCGCTATATTTAGTGGGGTCCAAAATCACGTTTTCGTCATTTGTTTCGGTCAAACGAGTCAAAAGACCATCAATTTATGTCCTAATCTAAAATCCTCATCAATAATTCAGCTTTATCATAGGATCTTGAATATTGCCGATCAATAAGGGACAGTGATAGGAGAGTCCTCTACATGTATGAATTATAAAACATTCTAGTAACTATTTAATTATCATCACTAAAAATTTCTAATAAGAACACTCGATAGATCTAAACGTCCTGGACTAAAAACAATTAGGCCTATGGGTGAATTAGAACACATTTTATATTTACTAATAGAAAATATAAATAAAACTGTTTGCCTAAAATGACAGCCCGGCTGATTGATCGGCCTTTTGACTTTTGAAGAAAGGGATTGATATCAATCAAAATGTTACAAATTATGTTTTGTGTAAATATATTATTTTTTTATACTACGTTAACATGAATAATAAGAATGTGTGAGAAAAGTTCCATATAAAGTCCTGACTATCAGATTATTTAATATAAAGAGAATCAATCAGCGATGAGTGACCCAGGGGTATACAAAATTTCGTTTCAAATAGAATTTATAATACTGTAGAAGAAAAAAGCGAATTCTCTTTCAATTTCAAAGGGTGTTTTAGAGAGAAAACAAATGATCACCCCATTTTATGGACAAGAAAATCACAAAGAACCCTATTTAGATTATTATCTGGATCTTTTTTTCCCTTAGCAAAAATTCCTCTCAAGGGGAAAATATAAAATTTCTAGTTCTTTTTATTTAAAGAAAAAAAAGTTGTCGTATCAAATAAAATAGGAAAATTAATTATAGTCGTTTATGAAATTAATTATTATAGAAGTTAATTACTATTATGGGAATTTTTAATTTTTAAACAAAATTTCAATGAGAGAGGGTAGATATTTGCCACGAAATTTAGGTTGAATGCGAGGGCGTGAACATGTTTATTTACTCAATCCGGATGTTTGATGAAGACACGCTTAAGTAAATATGTTAATAATAAATAAGATGAGTGAGACAATTTAATTATAATACGAACAAAATAGAATAGAAGAAAGATGAAAAAATAAAGTGACATCATTTTGTGCATTGTATAAAAAATAATGAATTAATTTGCATCAGTGACGTATTAAGAATGGACCGGACGTCTAAAGAAAATTCCTAAAAACAATGTCAAATAAAAACAAGAGCTTTTATTATTCGCAAATTTTAATAAATCATTTTAATGAATAAAAAGCATTGTTGATATGTCATTCTATAAAATGGCGCCAGTAGAAATAAAGTGGTACCAGATTATAATTGGCTGATGAGTAACTAACTATATTCAGGAGATGATGAAGAGGCAGCCTACAAAATAAAAAAAAAAAATTCAATTTCCTCTGTTGACGTTTCGAACGCTATTTGCGTTTATCATCAGACTGTAAACGTGCTGGTGTGATACCAAACTTCATCAATTTTAGTTTGAAAAATGTAAAATATTTAAAATTTATTCATATATTAAACAGATTTTCATTAACATAATATTACATCAGAGTATAATTATATACAGATATAGATAAGTCATAAGCTTAGCTTAGATTGAAATTTGCGTTCAAAACGTCGACAGAGGAAATTGAAATTTTGTTTTTTTGTAAGCTGTCTCTTCATCATCGCCTGAATATAGTATGTAAATAAAATATATATTAAATAAATTATTGCAATAATGTATAAGTATTGAAAGATTTTAAAGATCTGCAGTAAGAATTTTTAAAGAAAAATTACTTGCTGTATTTCTTCAGTTACTTCTTATAGTAAGACAATCGAAATAACTGCAAAAGCATCAATAGAGTAATTAACGAACTTGACATTTTATTTTGCCATGATGATGAGTGCAAAATGTTAACAAAATATAATCTTTTAATATTGAGATGATGGCTGAACTATTAGAAGATATGAGAAGGATGGCAGTCAGGAAAGAAATCAGACAAAAATTTAATCAATTTTTATCTACGATTGTCGACGTTCCTCAGGACCTATGATCATTGTCTCATTGATCATAGGTCCTGAGGAAGGGCGCCATTTGCGTCCGAAACGTCGGCAATCGTAATAAAATTAGATAAAAATTGATTAAATTTTTATCTGATTTCTTTCCTGGCTGCCATCCTACTCATATCTTATAATCTTTTATTTTTCACCTTGATTGTCAATGCAGCACACTTCATATTATAATAATTCAGCTATCTACAATCAGAGTATTATTGCAAATAAAAGGAAATCGAGCTAAAAATCGAAAAAGGAATCTAATAAGACAAAAAATACATGTAAAACAACAAAATTAAGACAAAAGTAGAAGAGTCCCTTAAAACAAAAACAATACAAAAATGCATCCTTCAAGACCAAACTAAATAGATTTTCAAAAATCTGTTGTGACTGATCGCACAGCACCCAACTTTCTATTAACTGGAAAATCCTTCGATTCATAAGTAAACTTTAAAGGCCCTTCGGATCAAAATTTTAGTTTAAATGGAATATTTTATATCATATAGAAAAGCTCTATAATTTCTGGTAGTAAAAAAATAATTTTTAATCAGATTTTTCATCAGAGGTTACTCATTGTCACTCAAAATTGTACACACTTTTAATTGGTAGAATGTTAGCAAAAAATTGTTGAATTGCGAATGAAATTGTGGAATTGTGAATGACAATGACCCTCTAATTGTTATGAATATAAGAAATAATAAAAAATTACAATATTATGTAATTTTTATTTACTTTCAATCAACAAGCCTATAAGGGTATTTGGATTAATGAGAAAAAAAAGCAGATGAATTACTCACGAAATATTCAGCATTTTAGACTTCAGACTTTAGAATATTCAGCATTAGGCAAACTCACCTGTAACAAACAAAAAAAAGACAAAATTAGAGTCAAGCTAAAAGAATTGTATTAAAATAACATAAAGTGCTACAACTTAAAAAAAGAGGATTAGATTATTTAAACAAGTAACTGTAATTCACATGCTTTACATCTTGATTATTAAATGAAAATAAACTTAATTTAATTAGCAAGCCAGAAGCCGACGATAATTTACATGTATATAATTAAAAAACTGGGATAAAATAAAAATATTTAGCATACGTTAAAATAGCTTTAATAAAAAGATTTGCTTTGGTTGACTCATTAAAACCATAAACCATAAGCTAATCTTTTCGAATTAATTAGATTTAATCTGAATTATATTATTTTTCTCTCTCACTGCCAAAAAACATAACACGATATTATTATCCCATCGAGGGAGGGACAATTATCGCAAAGTAAGGGAAATTATTATTATTAATCCGAGATAATTATAGAATAATAAAATAATACATTAAAACATAGAATAAATGACTCAGATAGGTTTAAATGATGTCTTTTTAGGGAAACGATTAATCATGTTTGTCCATTTGTTAGGTGCGAGAAATATGACAAGGGCACGGGATGAGTTATGTATGTGTGCGCTCCTCCTCCTCTAAAAACACCCTTTAATAACCATAATCTTGAGAAAGGGAGAGTGAGAATTTAAACAAACATTTATTGTCCCTAGGTGGTGATATATAAAAAAATTTGAAAAAGTTATTTACATATAGAATTTTTGAATGGGCGAGAGATAAGAAAAGTAATGTGAATGCTTGCTTATTCTTTCAAAACAATGGCAGGATATTTTTTTTTTATTTGCTGGATTATTATAAAATAAAATATAGGGTAGGAGAAAGTAAAAAGATTAGGCTTAAATTTTGAAATTTATTTTATTAAGAGATAAAATGCAAAATTGAAATTAAGAGAATAAATAGCGAATATTAACCCCCCTCAGTTGGAAATTCTACAATGCAATCAAGTGAGTTTTATCATTATCAACATTATTATTGCTATATATAAAGCGCTAGTCACTGACTTCCTGTCCCTGTGAGTGTATGTGCCTGTTCTCTCGCTGATTGGCTAGATTTACAGGAAGTAGAGCGGGAGAGGGAAATTTAAAACTTCAATCAGAGAGGGAAATTCGAAACTTTAAAATTTTGCCGAAGCCGAGCAATTGGAAAATTTCCAAACAGTGAGCAATTTGATGCATTTGCTTGCCGAAGGCAAGCAGAGGGGTCCATGGGGCGAAAACCCCCTGACAAAAGATCTTGTAATCCGTATATTTCGGATGCATTAACAGCAATCGATCAGCAGCGAATTGTTTCAGGACTTTGATGATCTTGTTGTATTCTTTATTCTTGTGGTTCCTGAAACAATCTGGGGATGCTGAAATTTTAAACATTATCGTTTGAGACTAAAACTTTAAAAGGACCTTTTTATCTTCTTCTTATTTCTTCGTCTTAATCCCGCGGTTTGGGGTGGGGGGTTTTGCGACAGGGAAGGAATAGAACAGGCCGGCCCGTCGCACGGTCTGACGCCTGTTGAAAATATAGAAGAGATAGACATGCAAAGAAGAGAAGTACTGCCAGTCCCAGGGAGGGCATCTCGTGGTCGCCATCCACGTACCCACAAGATATAGACAAAAAAAGGGCCTTTTTTATACTTGAATAAATAAACCATGAGTAATAATTTCTTTTTTAATTTAAGGTGAGCTCTAAAGTTTTAAATGTTGTTTTTCAAGAGCTTTACAAAAAGTTTGAAAATACGCTGGTATAGGATGGACATCCAAGGAGCGAAATTTCAAAAACTGACTTAAGAAAATTTGAAACAATTTTATAAGGAAACTGGAGCTTAGAGTAACAATTAATTTTTGCAGGTAGTTGGAGCAGTGATTTTTCTGATTAGGGTATAAGGAGCAAATGCTCTCTTACTCTGGGGAAGAATTCATACAAAAATGACGGAAAAATTAAATTTGAGTCAGAAAATCGAACAATTAAAAGAGATTCGGAAAATATTTCTTCTACAACGTTGGACGTTTTCTTTTTAATAATATCGTGTAAATAAAAATATAAGATTTTATCAAAAAAAGAATCAACTAAGTATAATTTTATAAAACTAAATAAATAGCCTACCCATTTTGTTTATATACTGTATGGTTTTTTTTCTTTTTCGTAAGAAGACGAGGTAAATTTAGGGAGAGGTTCGATTGATCCGCTTAGTTGGCCCTCTAATAAAGTTGGAATGGTTTTCGTGCCTAGAGCGCCCTTTTGGCGATTAAGCGATGCCCTCACTGATTGTTTGACGTCACATCGAAAAACACTCCAAGCACAAATACTTGTCTCCGTTTAACCCGTTTCACCCTGAATATATCCAATGTTGTTCCACTTGATTTCTCTCTCTCTGGAGATCATATCACTGACTCTATGAGTGTGGTTAACCTTAAATAATCCCAAAAAATCGAGAAGACTAAAATAAATAAAAGAAAATGATACTGGTAAAAGATCACACTCTTGCTGGATAAGTCTGAGATAAAAACTTTTTTTTCATATTTGTTTTAATACAAAAAAAAAATTTAGATGTTTTCATCTATATATAGATTCACTTATGTCGGTCTGTCTGTCAATTTGGGCAACTTTCCGTTGGAAACCAAATTTTATACCAGTATAGTTAATATCAAAAAAAATTGTTCTTTGCAATATTTGAGAATGTTAATGAAAAATTTTTTTATCTAGGTTTAATAATTTAAAATACAAACATTATATTCTTTCTTACTAATAATTATTTTAATATTAGTATATAGGTCTACAGGGAGAAAATTAGTGGGCTATATGAATTAAAACTTCTGAACGATTTGCATGATGAAGTCCAAACATCGTGGTTGGCCCCAGGGCATGATGGGAATTGGTAAACGCATGCGCACTCAACTTGTTGTTAGCCCTATTCCGCCATATTCTCCGGATCTGAATATAAGTAACTCATTTTTGTGGGGCTATAATAAAAACAAGGTGTACAGAAATAACCTCAAAACCAATTATGAGCTGAAAACTCTGCCATTCAGGTGGTCATCGAAAGCATCGATATTCCGCATTGAAGAATTTTGCTGTTCTTCTGCGCCACATCAGAGCCAATGATGGCAGGCATATCGAACAAGTAATAACCAAAATGAATTAATAACCACGTAATAATAACCAAGTAATAACCAAATGTTGAATAATACAAAATAAATTAGAAACACAATTTACAAGGTTTTTGGTCTTCCTTAGGAGGCTAGTAGCCGAGGGGATAAAGCAGTCAAGCTTTTAATCCTGAGTTGAAGACAACATGAGTTTTAATCTATCTCATGGCAATGGCAATTATCTAACTCTATTTGAGATGCCTTCTCCTGAGGAAGGAAACGGGGCCCCACCTCAGTATTATTCCCATAAACGTTACTCCTCAGAGTAATCACAACGTGTCAGTTCTGACACTAATGGCTGAACAACTGAACAGGTTCGTATTATTTTCTATATAGCCGTAATTAACTGTTTTAATATTCAACTAGGCACTTTTGGAAAAGTTCTTTGGAATTAGCCAGTTTTGGTACTGTAAAAAAAAGACAACATAACACAACACATAACTTCTAAGAAATCACTCAACTTTCAATCAATATAGCAAAACAAAAAAATATATTCCATAAAAGTAGCTTCTTAGCCAACAATAATCATTACTTATACTTCAATAATCATTATTGAAAAGTGTAGAAATATAGGCCTGCACTATAAAAATGTCCTCAGATTTCCAAAATATACAATTTTGTGGAAGCTTGCAACTAGTGGGTAGGGTTATTATTCATTGCAATTAGCAAGTTTTGGAAATGACTTCATGAAAATCGCCATCTTGGATGTTAGCAAGCAAGTAGTTTTGGAACAGTTTGCAACAAGACAGTTTTGGAAATGGAATGAAATGCAACTAGGCCTGGTTTGAATTTGTACTTTTTTCAGTATTTAAAATAGGATTTAGAAACTTTTTTCACTGGAAAACTATTTTCAAATGTATATTTCAGTTGTGCCAACAACTTGCAATTAAAATCTAAACTTTTCAAATTTTGTCAATTAGGCACTTTTGGAAATGGAAGACTCATTTTCATATTAAGATCAAAAATTTATTAAAATACATTTATGACAACAACCTACTTCTAATCATAAGCCGAGACGCCGCTCTGCCCGAAGGCAGGTGACGCGGCTAGTTTCATTATAAATGATCGATTGGTGATACAATCGCCTTTGGAAGGTAAGCATAAATACGCCTCTAATATTATTTTGCATAATATAGGACTATTTAAAATTAATTAAACTGCGTGCTTGCGTGAGTGAATTCGGATTATAACAATGATTATTACTATTATTTCTTTTCGAAGAAAGACATTTTGCCGGGGACTTGGTCTCTTTGAGAAGGTTTAAATTGACATTGGTGGAAGATGGGATGCTTCAAAGACACGAAACCAGTGAGAAAGAGAGTAAGTAGGAGCAAAAGGAGGAGGAGGTATCACTCCGTGAAGTCTCGGTCTCCTCATTCAAAGACAAATGACTTGAGAGATGTGCAATATTATACAGAGAGAGAGAGAGAGAGAGAGAGAGGGTTATAGCCTTTAATACACAGAAGATCCATTTGAATTTCGATCTATCCATTAAACAGAAGGCGGGGTCGGAATAAAAAGCATCCATTCAAATCTCGGTAATAAGCCTGGAGGGATGGATTTTTTTTTTTTTAAAGAGAAATCATTTCAACTAATCTATTTTCTTAAAAAAAAAGTCACATTATTTGATCATGGAAAAGAATGCTGTACTTGAACATGTTTCATATATCGAGATAGCTAGCTTTATTATAAATCTATTTACTTTCTCTTATCTATATTCATGTAAAAATTGTTTGAATGTCGATATTTTGATGAAAATACACGTTTTGAGTTCAAAAAAGTGGGTCTTGCAAAATGGTCTGTCTGTCTGTCTGTTTGTGATCAAAATAAAGTATGAATGAAATAAGTTACGAGCTTGAAATTTTATAATTATATATTTAATTTAGGTACACGCGCAAATATGCTTTTAAATTGAATAGGGCAAAAAAATAAACGTATTTTACTGATGTACATTTGCAATTGTTTTCGATTTTCTCAAAATTATTTTTAACGATTTTGATTAAAATTTATAAATCAATTATTTTTTTTTTTAGATGTTCTTTAAAATGTATATTCTCATTTTGGTTGCCTAAGATCAAAGCTCCCCTCTCAAACACATCAGATACTTGGGCCTACTTCATATGAAAGATATGAGAAATACAATCGTCTGCCAAACTATTAGTAGCGAGAAAAAAATTAACAAATTTCAAGAAAATACAAATACATGTATCAAATCAAAATTTTTAATATATTTTTTGAGGTGCGCGTCTCGGGGTGCTAATTTTGGGAGATTCAAGCGGCCATAATTTTGAAGCTATCCACCTCAAATTTTTTTAAAATTAAAGCTATTTAAAATATCTACAACTTATAGAAGCCCTTTTTTTGATTTTCGAAAAAAATAATTTTTTTTTTAGATTAATCGCATTAAATAAAAGATATTTTAAAAAAAATTCGCTCTATATCTTATAGATAATTAAATTAGTAATCATTGTGTTAAAAAATAATTAATTTTTTACCGTTATTTAATTAGCTGGAATCTCTCAAATGAAATGAAATAAATCCCTTGTATTACTATGGGAAAAAGTATCGCCATCTCTTGCCGCCTAGAGTAACTCGGTAGTCAATCGTGTTCTAACGGCTTTTAAATACGATTATTTGATATTTCTCATTAGTTTATGCTAAAATATTCTATATTATATGTGCTGGCAATAAGGAATTAACGAGACTGAACATTGTGTTTATGCTGATATTTTAATAAATATTAAATTTAAACAGGTGATGATAATTTGTAAATAATTAAAAATATATTTAGAACCTTTACCTCTGCAACTATTAATATACATGTATTTGTATATTGTTTTAATAGATATAACATCCCTCCTCTTGCCCTTTAACAATGTCAAGACTTGACAGAATATTAAAACAGGTAGAAATGTATTTTCGACTATTTTAATTAAAATAGGTTGAAACTAAATATGACTAAAGGTGTTAAGGATTAAATAGAATCTTGTCTCTTACTTCGAAATTGAAATACGAAGAGCCTTGACATCGGTGGAGTTGGCATAAATATTAATAAGTGGTTTAACAGTAACGATTCAGTTGCTAAGGACAAATCGCTTAGGTTATATATAAGTGACAATGAACAAGAAAGAAAATCTCTCTGGTGTGACTGGCAGCACACAGCAAGAAAGTTGTGTTCTGTGCTTGTCACACTAGATTTTTTTGGGTCGATATACAGTATATTGTAATTTCCACCAATATATTAGAATTCAAGATGTAAAAATTTATAAGCATAGAAAAATATTTATATTTTGTTACCATGGCAACCATTTCTCCTATCTTTTCTATGAAGTACAAAAGATTTCAATCGCAATATGACAATATAAGTTACATTTTAAAGAGCATCTAAAAAATAATTGATTTTTGAATTTTAATCAAAATCGTTAGAGCGAATTTTGAAAAAACTGAAAAAGTACATCAGTAAAGTAGTAGTACTTTTTGGCCGATTTTGATTATAAGCTTATTTTGACGCTCCAAGGAGGTGTGTAACTTAAATATAAAATTTCAGGCTCATAGCTCAATTCCTTCATGCTTAAAATTGAAAACACATACACAGATAGACCATGTCGCAAAAAAACACTTTTTTTGATTCAGGGGACCTCAAAACGTGTATATCCATCAAAATCTCGACATCCAATTTTTGACATGAATACAATACTTTCTCTCTCTTATATATTAACATATATATATAGAGGTAAGAGAAAGTAAAATTAAAAACAATAGAAATGTTAGCTTATATATTTATTTATTCAAAGATTGTTTTCGATTTCCGATTTTTGTATGTGTGACCTATTTTCTTGTCGATGTTGTTGTTGTTATGAATTTTCCGACTCTTTATTCATCATCAAACTAAAGCAAGCAGAGACCAATGAATGAAAACTCGAGTGATAATTTCACTCTCGTGACGTCATAGAGCCTGCTTCTGACGCCTCTGACCTTTGTAGGGTGAGAACATGATATGACCGAGTGTATATCATATAGGTGTGTATATGTGCGTGGGTGTGTCAAGTGAATATGTATGTATGTGTATGTTTTTTATGCCCCCCGGGTACCTAAACGAGTAGTAACTCAATTTGAGGCAGCAAATTAGTTGCAAAGTGGCTATTTGAAGGAAAAAGAACGACGACGTCACCCTCACTTAGTCTCTGCCATTTTCTTAAGATTAGGGATTTTTTTTTAGAGCGTTATAAAAATAAAGTAAAATAAAAAAAAGGGATACTTTTGGGATTAAAAGAAAAATCAATTCGCTAGAGATGGCAGGTTTATATAGGTCAATGGTGGCCAATAATTTTTACATAAGATATAAATTCGAAATTAATGGAATTTTTATTTAAAACAGTTCGCTCAATATTTTTATTATTATTTGAATTTACAACCGAGATATCAGTTCAAATAAATAAATAACCGAGGTTTCTAAAATAGAGGCCGTAGTCATCTACCAGCCTTCACCGCGTGAAGATACATTACTATCTATTATCTGTATCATTAATAAGTATACGCTAAGAATTCACTCAAACAAAGGAACCCCACGGGTAATGAGTCACCGATTTTTTTTATAGGAATTGATGGTGATTATCTGAAAATCAATTTCCTTAAGCAGTACGATGCACTTCTCAAAAAATTACACTGGATAAAAATTTTATGGATTTTCAGACGCCATTTGGGCTAAGGATAAAAACGACCAAAAATCAAATAGTGGTTACATCTTTATTGTGAATTGAGCGACGATTGTTACTTGATATAATTGTTCTCAGTTCTTCTTGTAGCATAACTGTTGTAGCATGCACCACTTGGCGCACCGCTACTCTCAAAGCCATTGCAAATACTGATCCATTTCAACGTGTGAACGAAAAGTGATTCGAGTCGCTATCAACAAAAGTTGACTCGTGAGAACGCGCCTTCGCCAAGTCGATCGTCTCTAGTGGAGCCAGTCCAGTTACCGGCACTAAAGATTGGGCATGAAACATTCCTCTTCTGGGATCTTGGAACTGGAGAATTATATGAAGAGCACATAGATCTTTAAGGATGTCATGAAGAGAAAGAAACAACACAACAATCAATCAAAATCAAATCTAGTCAAAAACATTTAAAATAAATAAATTAACATCATATTTAGTTTAGGAATGGAAAATTTAGGTAGTCTTGAAAGACCTGAACGTGAAATCTGATTTCTCTAATCTTCCTCGAGCTTTTCATTTCTAGCTAACGAACTAATCCTATTTCTAGGACCATCCGACTCCTTTTATCTAATATATTCTATACTTTAGTAAATGTATTATAATAATAATAATAATGACAATTTCCTTTGAGGATAAACGTAATATTTTCAGTTTTTTTCTTTTTTTTATTTGAAATTTACTTAAAAAATAATCCGTTCTTCCGTCGACATAATATAACCATTTCCTACTTCATCCTTGCTAAGTATCTTCTCTGAATATGATATAATACTCACGTATTATTCAAAGAGCTTTCAAATAATCATGTCGAAAAATCTCTCTTTCAACAAATCCTGCATACTAATGCTCTTTGCAATTTCGGGCTTAAGATTGACGAATTAAATTTCATTAAAGGATTTAAATGAATGAAAAACATTAATAAAATTTGTTTAATAGTCAGAGAAGAGCATCATCATATAAGGAGTAATTTTGTGATCGTTAAGTTATTCGAATATTTATCGCTCCAATAAGTTGTAAGTCAACCCAATTTAATTATTGATTTCAAAAACCACGCTCATTTTGATATAAATGAAAAAAAGACAAAATATTAAGTTCGAAAAAAAACTGGGTAACACAATTGCCGAAACACATTGGAGGCCAGTTTTGTTCAACAGTTTGACGAAGGTGTGCGAGAAAGTAAAATGACAAAGAGAAGTAAATCCACAAATGAGTGTGCCACACAGTGCCCACTGAGTCAGAACAAGACTAGAAGAACCACAAGAAGAATTGCCTTGAACTGATTGCATTAATTCGTGATTCACATCAAAGTTTGGTTCACAGAAACTGAACTGAGTCACTTGGGTCACAATGTGCGCCGGGTTTAAATGAATTTATTCTGTGGCGTAACGTACACCCCCCACAAACCCCGCGATTCAGGGGGCCCGCGGGCCGGGCGGGCTTTGAAGGCCATGAAAAAATTATGGGCGGGTAGCAAGTCTAAATAAACGGGTGCCCGAATCCGTTCTGAATTTTCAAACATCGCCAATGTCTCTTCCGTCTCTCTGTAAATGGAGTTAGGCTTAATCTCTGATGAGAGATGGGAAAATTAAAAAAAAATCTGGTGTGACTGGCGCACAGCACACAACTTTCTCTTACCCTTCGGTAAGAGAAAGTTGCGCACCGTGCTGGTCACACCAGATTTTTTGTGTCGAGATATATTTAGTTTCCCATAGCACCTTAGTTTCAAACTTGCATTTTAAATGTTGACTGCTTCAAATAAACTATGGTTATTTTTCAAAATTTTAATCTCATATTTGGACATTTTATACACAATATAGATTCGTAAATAAATACAAAATTTCATAAGAATTGGAAAAAAAAATTTTAAATGCGTAAAAAGTTCCAAAGGGGACCCCCTTTTGAATCGAAATTAACATACAAATCCCTATAGGAAATTAACATTGGTCAAATGCGAAGATTAGGTGGAAAGTTTAAAACGCGTAGAAAGAGAGAAGATAATTTTGTGAGAGAGAGAGAGATATATATGTTTTCTCCGAAACAATTACAGGCAGAAATAAAATAAAAATAAATGGGAATTTAAATAATAATTGATTTTTTTTTTTTTTTTTTTTTTTTTTTTTTTGAAACATCCACACTTTTTTCTCATTCACACAGTCTTTTCGGCAACTTAGGCCATTTAAGACTTATACGATACCCGTTATTGATAATATACACATATTAGGGGTCCAGGCATTTTTATTTAAGCCATTTGGTATCCAAATGCCTTAAATAAAATCATCGGACTGCCTGGGGTCCGAACCCGCGACGTTCGGTATACGAGGTTAGCACGCTAACCTCTACACCAAGCCCCGAGGGCTAATTGATTTTTAATCTAATAAAAAGAAAAAGATTTAAATTCCGTTACCATGGCAACCATTTCTCCTATCTTTGCTATGAAGCACAAGAGTAAAGTGTGCTTCAAACAATTTTGAGGGCAAAACGAGAATATACATTTGAAAGAGCATCTAAACAATAATTGATTTTTGAATTTTAATCAAAATCGTTAGAGCGAATTTTGAGAAAATCGAAAAAACTGAAAAAGTACATCAGTAAAGTACTAGTACTTTTTGGCCGATTTTGATTAAAAGCTTATTTTGTCGGTCCCGGGGGTGTTTAACTTAAATATAAAATTTCAGCCTCCTAGCTCAATTCCTTCATGCTTAAAATTGAACACACACACACACACACACACACACACACACAGACAGACCATGTCGCAAAAACCACTTTTTTGGATTCAGGGGACCTCAAAACGTGAAGATCCATCAAAATCTCGACATCGAATTTTTGACATGAAACCAATACTTTCTCTCTCTATATATTAATATATATATAGAGGTAAGAGAAAGTAAAAAAGTAGTAGTTTTTAAATTTCCTTAATACTAAGAATGAATAATCCATTCCAGAGAAGTTCTGAAGTAATTCACAAGAGAATTTTAGTAATTTAATTTAGTAATTTTAATTTTAATTCCCACCCCTAGGGGACAGAGCTAAGCAGAAACATTGTCTTTGTCTCCCGAACACATCGAGTTGTAAATTTTATATTTCTCCTTTTTTTAGAGGAATTGTATAAAATTTGGAATTTGTTAGAAAAAATCTTAAGGTGTCATTCATCTCTAACAGTCTCTTTCTTATCTTAATGCCACTGTAGATTTTTTTTTTTTTTAATTTTTTAATATAATCATCTCCTATATAAAAGTAATTTAAATTTATTACTTCATGAATTTTTTTTTAATAAATTATAATTAGAATTTGCATAAATAAATTTAAATATCTTACGAGTCTTGCTCGGGAAGCTTTTGCAATTCTCAAGAGATTGTGGTCTATGCATCATTCAATACAAGTCGGAATTAATTCCCACCCCTAGGGGGCAGCGCTAAGCTTTCTCTTTCTCTAAGAAGGAGAAAGGACAAGTTCGAAACAAAAATCAAAAAGAATTGATTAATTTAAAATAAGCAGAAAAAATTAGTTCATTTAGAAAAAAAAAAAAAAAATCGGAACATGAAATGGCCTTAGAAAAAGAAAATATTTTTTATTCTGTTGTGAAGTGAATTATATCCGGCATTTTTCGGTTCATTAGATTAAAAAAAAAATTGTTTAATGTAACGTAACATAAACTTTAAGATTTTTTCTATAAATAAATGTAGGCCTATAATATATCAAAATGGACTCAGCAGTTGAAGAAAATGAATATACAGATTCTGACAGTGAATTAGAATTCAAGAAGTAAAAATCTGGTGTGACTGTCGCACAGCACACAACTTTCTCTTACCTTCGGTAATCGAAAGTTATGCTCTGTGCTTGTCACACTAGATTTTTCGAGTCGACATAAATTTACTTTCCACCGATATATTAGAAAAAATCTGGTGTGACTGGCGCACAGCACACAACTTTCTCTTACCTTCGGTAATCGAAAGTTGTGTACTGTGCTTGTCACACCAGATTTTTCGTGTCGAAATATATTTAGTTCCCGACAGTACGGTACATTTGAATTCAGATGTAAAATTTATAAGTATGGGAAAATATTTATATTTTGTTACCATGGCAACCATTTTTCCTATCTTTCCTATGAAACACAAGAGTAAAGTGGTCTTCAGAAGATTTCAATCGCAAAATGAGAATATACATTTTAAAGAGCATCTAAAAAATAATTGATTTTTGAATTTTAAAAAAAATCGTTGGAGCAAATTTTGAGAAAATCGAAAAAAACTGAAAAAGTACATCAGTAAAGTACTAGTACTCTTTGGCCGATTTTGATTAAAAGCTTATTTTTCCGGTCCCGGGGGGTGTTTAACTTAAATATAAAATTTCAACCTCGTAGCTCAATTCCTTCATGCTTAAAATTGAACACACACACACACACACAGACACACACACACACAGACAGACCATGTCGCGAAAACCACTTTTTTGGATTCAGGGGACCTCAAAACGTGAAGATCCATCAAAATCTCGACATCGAATTTTTGACATGAATCCAATACTTTCTCTCTATATATATATTACATATATACATAGGTAAGAGAAAGTAAAATTTATAAGTATGGGAAAATATTTATATTTTGTTACCATGGCACACATTTCTCCTATCTTTTCTATGGAGTACAAGAGTAAAGTGGTCTTCAAAAGATTCCAATGACAAAATGAGAATATACATTTTAAAAAAATCTAAAAAAATAATTGATTTTTGAATTTTAATAAAAATCGTTAGAGCGAATTTTGAGAAAATCGAAAAAACTGAAAAAGTGCATCAGTAAAGTACTAGTACTCTTTGGTCGATTTTGTTCAAAAGCTTCGTGTCACGTCCCAGGGGGGTGCCTAACTTAAATATACAATTTCAACCTCTTATCTCTTTTCGTTCTTGAGATATTTTGTTCACAGACTATTTCCGTCAAAATCTCGACATCGAATTTTTGACATGAATCCAATACTTTCTCTCTCTATATATTAACATATATAGAGGTAAGAGAAAGTAAAATTTATAAACAAAGAAAACTATTTATATTTAGGAAATTAAACAATAGGTTATTTGTTTCAAAGGTTTTATTAATTATAAAATTAACCCTTGATGCGTATTTCGACAATTCCATGTCATCATCAGAAGTGCTAGAATAATAATTGTTGAAACAAATAACAAAGGTTCAATGGGGTTGGAGAATAGTAACCAGCAAATTTATAGCTCCACCTGACGTCCTTTTATTTGGCAGATATTTCGATGCGTAAGACACACATTATCTTCAGTGCCGCGAGGATATAGTAGGTGGGCATAGTCTATTAATATCAAATTAATCTATTAATAAAAAATGCAATTAATAGACTAAGCCCACCTACTCTACTCATCCCAGCCTAATATTCAATTTACGTAACAAAGGTTTAATTTGTATATTTAATTTTAATTTCTTTTTGGAGTTGTGGCTGTGATGTGACAGAGAGATGGAGATATCAGCCAAATTGGAATGCTCTAGGTTCAATAAAACTCCCAGAATAAGACGTGGCCTGAATTTATTTATAATTGAAGATGGTCAAATAAATTCAGGTCGAAACGTCTTATTATGGGAGTTTTATTGAACCTAGAGCATTCCAATTTGGCTGATATCTCCATCTCTTCATTATATTTAAAGGCCCTAGGGGTATAAGAATGGTGAAAATGCCCTTGGAACATATTTCAATGATACATAGGGGATTTGTAGGTACCAATAAAATAATAAGATGCTGAAAGTTTCAGATCGCTATCTCAAATGGTTTTTGAGAAAAACCATAATATGTAAAAATTCGAAAAACATTTTTTTCTCACGAACGGCTGAATCGATTGATTTGAATTTTTGATATGTTTTGGGGGCTGATGGTACCTTCTAGGGAAAAAATCAAGACCTATATCGGATCATGACATCCTTGAAAAAAATGGCATTTTTTGTTTAATTTTAATTTTTAACCATGATACAATTTTGGCACAAAAATGAAACAATTTTTTTGAAATCCTCATTCAATTTCCTGTAAGTTCATAAGTTCATAAATTCATAAAAAAAGGTACGCCATAGTAGAAAAAAATAAAAACCATTTATTACTCAAATATTGACTTTATATGTTTTGTGCTTTAATCTTGTTTTTTATTGCTTAAGCTTACACATATATTTTCATTTTATTCAAAATAACCAGTTTATATTCATAACATCAAAATTTTTTGCCTAAATCAAGTTAAAATTTTTAAATGTCTATATTCATTAACTATAATGCTATAAGGTAAAAACAGTTTTTGATGAATGAATAATAAAAATAAAAACTAATATCAAAAAGATAAATCTTTCAACAATAAAAAATGCAGAATCACGTTTAATCAGTCTTCGTCACTGTCTTCTTCAATCACAGGTAAAACGTTGTCTTTATCAAATAATTTGCTCAATGTTTCAGCGGGCCTCAGATTTTTGTCAAATATCTTCCGTATAACAAATAATAAACAATGGCAGCAACGTGAGAGCAACATCCAATTGTTCTAAGACCGTTCGTACACTCACAGCTATGTCTTAATACGCCTTTAGGTCCATTAGCATTTTTTTTATATTCAATAAAACATCTATACACTTTGTTATTAATATGGCGAGAGTGTACTTGAGCTTTAAGTATGTTAGTATGGTCTTTTACATATTGGATAGTAATTTCAGGGGCGTATATAGAAATTTTTTTAGGGGGGGGGCCTGAACTCAAAAATTTTTTTTAAGAAACTAAATTTTTTTTCACCCGAAATTTTTTGCGGAACATTTTTTCTTTTGCGGAACCAAAGTTTTCCATCCTGCGAAAAAATTTGTTTCGCTGATGTCTGTATATCCCTATATATTTTTTGACAGTAGTATAGTAATAGCAGTAATATATTAATTCTCGTCTACAAAATATTTTAAAAAATCCCTATATATGTATATGTGTTTGGGAAATTTCGGGGAGGGGGGGTCCGGCCCCCTCGCCCCCACCCCTTATATACGCCCCTGAGTAATTTATATAGTAGATTTATCTTTTTGATATTAGTTTTTATTTTTATTATTCATTCATCAAAAACTGTTTTTACCTTATAGCATTATAGTTAATGAATATAGACATTTAAAAATTTAAACTTGATTTAGGCAAAAAATTTTGATGTTATGAATATAAACTGGTTATTTTGAATAAAATGAAAATATATGTGAAGCTTAAGCAATAAAAAACAAGAATAAAGCACAAAACATATAAAGTCAATATTTGAGTAATAAATGGTTTTTATTTTTTTCTACTATGGCGTACCTTTTTTTATGAATTTATGAACTTATGAACTTACAGGAAATTGAATGAGGATTTCAAAAAAATTGTTTCATTTTTGTGCCAAAATTGTATCATGGTTAAAAATTAAAATTAAACAAAAAATGCCATTTTTTTCAAGGATGTCATGATCCGATATAGGACTTGATTTTTTCCCTAGAAGGTACCATCAGCCCCCAAAACATATCAAAAATTCAAATCAATCGATTCCGCCGTTCCTGAGAAAAAAATGTTTTTCGAATTTTTACATATTATGGTTTTTCTCAAAAACCATTTGAGATAGCGATCTGAAACTTTCAGCATCTTATTATTTTATTGGTACCTACAAATCCCCTATGTATCATTGAAATATGTTCCAAGGGCATTTTCACCATTCTTATACCCCTAGGGCCTTTAATTTACAAAATTTTTCAACGAGAACCTAGGGTCACAAGTGTTTTATTTTTATTTTGTTCCCATGGAAACTATTTCTCCAATGAAGTACAAGAGTAAAGTGTGGGTGCTTCAAACAATTTTGAGGACAAAATGAAAATATACATTTTTTTAGCATTATCTTTTAGAATTTAAACAATTTTAATTAGACTAAATACAAATTTACGACAGGAATACCTCTAAGCCCAGAGTGGAAGTTTCAGCTCTTGTTATATAAATAATGATTTTTTTAAATTCACAATAGAATAATGTTCTCCCTAATTATAATTAATGAAAAAATTTTCTATGCCTAAAAATACTTTTTCTATACAGCTAGGAAAGCAGATGTTTTTTTTTTTTTAATTTAATTTAAAATTTCCATTCGTGTAAAAGTTTCTATGTCGCATAATGTAACGATTTATTTTTGTTTGTGGTTTGACTATCCCCACCCACTCACTCTTTCTATATATCTCTGTGTGTGTTGACACGCAGTGGGTGGAATTTTATACCAGTTTCGAATTTCTAACACTCCAACCCCTACGGTAATAAAATATATTTCAACTTAGTTGCTCTGTTACTAAATCATATCCCAAGAGACTTGCTAGCATATTAGATTTTATATAAATATTTATGCCACCTGCTTTTTACTTTATTCTACCTATATATAGAGAGAAATTATTGCGGTCATATCAAATTTGGGTCTAGTATGATTACCGGCAAATGATGTGTCCACCTGTTGGAGAACAAAATATCTCAAGAACGGATAAGGGTATGAGATTGGAATTTGATATTTTTACTTATCATGGTAAGTTGAATAAATTGGGGTAAGGATACTATCCCTTTACTGATGTTTAGTTTTACTCAAAATTCATAAATGATCATTTATTTTTTAGGTGCTCTTTAAAATCCTCATTCTGCCCGTGTCTCATTACACAGAGTTAAGCTTTTCGTAAGTCTCGGGTTCGCTTCCCGTCCCAAGGGAGAAAAATTTATTTCATTTGAATTGGTTACTAATCATAGAAAAGATTGCAAAATATATTTTCTTCTGATTATAAATTTTACCTCTTGCCTTTTAAAAGACGATCGGTAACTATATTTTGACATAAAAAAATCTGATTGTTTATAGATGGCCGTAAGGATGATCAATTTTATTATAAGGGCATGGGCCAAAAAATAAATACTTTTGCGTATTATCCATTTATTTGTAAATATTTAGATTCCAGTGATATAGAATCATCAGTACAATCAACAGATGTTTTGCAAATCGTTACTTTCTCCCATCCAATATGATAAAATAGCTCATGGAATGCTCAGCTATTTTGCAAAACATCTGTTGATTGTACTGAAGATGATTCTATATCACTGGAATCTAAATATTTACAAATAAACGGATAATACGCAAAACTATTTATTTTTTGGCCGATGTCCTTATAATAAAATTATAAAAAAATCTGTTATGGTACAACATCACATAACTTTCGAATACATTGTGCGCTCTATTTACAGATATTTTAAGTCAAATATTCCTTCAAAAAAAATCAAACATCAAATCTAATAAATGATTCTTTTTAATTTCTCTTATCTGTATATTTTAATAGCCAATAGATAGAGAGAAAGTAATACATAGAGAGAAAGTATTGGATTCATGTCAAAAATTGGATGTCGAGATTTTGGTGGAAATACATACGTTTTGAGGTTCCTTGAGTTCAAAAGAATGGGTCCAGCAAAATGATCTCTCTGTTAACAACATATCTCAGGAACGGAAAGAGTTGGGAGGTAGAAATTAAGAGAAATGGCACCAACAAAACAAATATCTTTCTGTATTTATAAATTTTACTTCTTGATTTATAATATATCGAAGGAAACTAAATATATGTCGGCCCAAAAAATTTGATGGGAAAAGCACAGAACACAACTTTCGATTAACGAAGGTAAGAGAAAGTTGTCTGCTGTGCGATCAGTCACATCAGATTTTCTGTCTTCCTCCTTAACATACCAACTGTCTTTTTTTGAATATAATTTATTTATATTATATAAAGCTAAAGTATTATATATGAAACAATATTAAGATAAGAAAGTGTCATTCGTTTAAGGTGAATTTTATGTCGCCTGAATTGAAGGTGATCCATAAACAAAATGACAAAGGTATGTTCCCTTTAAAAGATGGAAGGAAACAAAGTAATAAAGAAAGGATAAAAGGAACGGAGCACACACTACCAACAAGCACATACCCACGCATACTTTGAAGAAAAATCCATTTCATTATTTGTTTTCGGGGAAAAAAAATGAAAAGAAAGAAAAACGAAATTTTAGAATCAAGCAATTTTAATTTTATGGAAATAGGGAACGAAAAATAGCGAGAGATATGATGCTACGTGTGAAATAAGCGTATCGTATCCTAAAACAAAATCATTATAAGGTTATTGAAAAGAAAATATTGTTAATTATACTGCGTACGTGAATGCAGACTACGACTTGCTCAATATAAGACTAAAATGAAAAAAATTCTCTTTTGAATAGATTTTACTTTCTCTTACCTCTATATATGTTAATATATAAAGAGAGAAAGTAATGGATTCATGTCAAAAATCGATGTCGAGATTTTGATGGATATACATGTTTTGAGGTCCCCTGAATCCAAAAAAATGGTTTCGCGACATGGTTTAAATGGAGATTACGTTGAAAAATAATGTTGTGTAGCTAGAAGATTGGAGAATAACATGGTGTATTAGAATGCTGAATAAAACAACCCCTTTTTTCAGAAACAAAATGTAATGCATTACTTATTGAACTGCCCTCGTATAATTTGCAGCCCGCGGAATTACAATTTTCAAAGTGGTCCGCAAGATCTTTTGGGTTAGCCCCTGCCTTAGAAGTTCTTAATGACTTAAGAGTCTAAGTTAGGCAGTGTTTACCTAATATTGAAACGGATAAGAATTATTGCACCATAATATCAAATCGATACATAAATTTTATCATCATAGCTGGTACAAGTTATTTGGAAGCATAATTTAAATAGCTAGTTGTTGATGGGAAGGTGTGATTTGAAAAGCATAGCGTTTATTAAGTTTGAAGTTAATAAAATAAAGAAAAAAAAACGGGCTATAGTTGTATTCATAGCGTCTTTTATATAATGGAAAAACTATTATTGTTATAGTCTCAGAGGATTTAAGCGTAAACGGGAGATAAAAACAGCCAAATCGAAGTGAGGGAGGATATAAAATAGGAATTGTGGCCCGGGGATGTTTGATGAATAGCTTATTCAAATATTGACAAAAGTCAATGTTAATTAAGGCCTTTTTGAATGTTGGCATTGCTAATGATGCTAGTGGGAAGAAGGCATCTGAGCGAGAGGAGAGAGGGCCTAAGTGAATCCAGGCCAAAGGCCACCAACCAGCCCAGGAGCACTTTGTTAGCAGTTTGCCAACTGCAACTTGTCCACCCGAACTTGAACACCACTCACTCTGCTAGCTAGCCACTCTCTCTCAGGGGACAGACAACTCATTTCACAGTCCTGAAAGTTTTTTTGTGTTTTTTTATGATGATGATAAATATTCTAGTGATTGTGATGTTTAAATTGTCTCCGAAAACAAATAATCATGAAAAAAAATGGCAGAATGGAATCAATATTTACATTAAGAGACATGATTCTTGTGATTTATTTTCGACCGAAACTTTTAAAGGTATATTATTTTTAAGAATGCTTGCCCATTTTACTCTTTAAAAGAATAAGCACAACAGCCCTAACAGGCGCCTAGAATTGTGACGCAGGCTACTTCAAATTAAGCCCTTTGTGCCTGTGGGGTGAGATTTTCTCCCACTTTCCTACCCTAAGAGGAGACTTCCATAATAACACACTATATCTACCAATTTGGTCATTAGATTTGTCATATTAATAATTTCTTTGGCCAATATGACCAAGAGGATCAATAAATTGACAATGGCTTGACCCTGATGATGGTCTTATATGTGACAGAAACGTTGGTCCTGGCATTTTATGTTAAATAAATAAAAATTGAAAAACGACTATCTGCGTTGCTCATTTGGGATTTCCTGAACCTTAAATTGTATTATCAGCTATACACCTCAATTAAAACTTTAAAATAGAAAATATTTTAATTACATAATATACAAAGATGAGGTTTTTGTTTAAGACGCTCTAATGGAAAAGTGAAGTCAAATTCTGTTGAATATATTCTACCTCAAAAATAAAATTTAGTGAAAAAAAGAAACCAGTTTAGGTGACAAATAAATCATTCTATTAGGCAAATATTTTGGCTGAAAGAACTTCATCCTCAATCCGGCCAATATAATATTTTTGTGGACCTGAGTCATGTAAATATAATTTTATTTGGAAAGGCGTCATACATCGAACACAGAGTTACAATCGGTAGCAAGTCCTATCGCCTTTTCAAATAAAATTTCAATTATTATCGGACCCTGACCCATAAAATATCAAATTGGAGGCACTGAATATTTGCTTAATAAATTGATTTGCGTGGCACCTGGTTTCATTTCTCCACTTCACCTACTTCATTTCATATATCCAGCATCGTCTCACCTTTAATTGGAAAAATATTCTCGTTTTAGCACGGTAATGAACATAATTTTATTCAATATAAATTGAAATCGATTCCAATTTAAAAAAAAAGCAAACGTTAAATAATAATCCAGGATACTACATTTGAGACAATCTAACAAAATCTCTAAAAAGTTTTTAAATATAATATTTTAAAGAGCCCCTTCTTTCTGATAGTTGCATTGGTGTAACAAATACCTGATAATAAGGCGCCTTTAATCCCCTTTATGTTTACTCAACACTAAAACAAACATTATTTTGACAGGTAACCATAATCTTGCTTCTATATATCGTAAACATAGGGTGGAACAATAATATAATATGACAATGAGTAGAGGATCAAGCAAATTACATATTGTTCATAAATAATGATTGTGATGTCGTAGTAGAAGAAAATTGAAAGGATTTTTATTTTTAGTTAGTCCTGTTGTGGTGAAAGACAAATGGTCACAATTTCGTGACGTGGAACAACCAGTCCTAAATCGAGAAGATAGATAAATGGATAAAACTGATTTAAAAAAAAAACAACCCTAGCAAAAGAAAAGATTTATATATAAATTCCAAGCTACAATAAAAGTCAAAATATTTTTTATTCTTTAAATTGTTTTATGTATTTAAGTAGAGTTTAATGAGCCTTTAAATCTGTGGTTTCTAAACTGGGGGGCGTGAAGACAAGTGAGGGGGGGGGGGGGACGAGACCAGTTGAAATTAAACAAATTCTCGCTTAGTTAAAATTTTAAAAAACAAAAATAAATTTACGTTGTGGATTTTTTTTAATTAGGCCCCCGAGTTCAAAAAAAAAGTGGGTCCCGCGAAATGTTCTGTCCGAGTTTGGTAAAAAAAAAAAATCAAGCAGGGAAATAGCTACGAGGTTGAAATTTTATATAAGCTTAGGTATATATATATTTTTTTTGAATGGGTGCATAAGGTCCGAAGACCTATAATGACTAGTGGTCACATGTAGCCAGGAAGAAAATAAAAACAAAAGGAGAAGCATAAAAGGGGAACTCAACTGCGGGAACTGAGAAGATGCCTGTTGAGGTTAGACTTGAAAGTCTGAAGATTGTAGGTTTTGGGGAAGATTGATGCAGGGAGCTTGTTCCAACCACAGGAGGTCATGGGTCTAAGGAAGAATGAAATTCTGTTAGTCGTGATCTGAACAGCATAGGGATGCCTCTCTTGTGTTCCGTGTTTATGTTGCATGGAGTGGGATAATTGATTTTAATTCGGCAGAGAATTGACCATGGTACTACCTATTTAAGTTAGGTACCCACCCGACATGCGAAAATAAACTTCTAAATAAAATCGACCAAAGAGTACTGGTGCTTTACTGATGTATTTTTTTTCTTATTCTTATGTGTTATCAGAAACTTGATTATAAATAACATTTCAAGGGTTCTTATCAGAAACTAAATATATCTCGACACAAAAATATCTGGTGTGACAAGCCCAGAACACAACTATCAGAAACTGTATGTTGTGCGGCCAGTCACATCAGATTTTTTGTGTTGGGATATATTGATTTTATATTAAAACCTTTGAAATCAAATATTTTTTATTAATAACCCATTTAATTAAATAGATTTGTTTTAAAATAAATAGGCCTATATATTATTTTAGTTTTAAAAAAGTGACTATCTTACATATGATAAAATTGAAGACCTGTATCAACTTTTGGAGTAAATATACCAACCAGAATTAGTACCTAACAAGTTTTTTTTTAATTTTGAAATTTTTTCACTATTTTAAAAACCTTTATCCGTTTAGCCTTTCTGTCTCGGGGAGTTTTTTTCTTTGTAAATTATCTAAAAAAACTCGACATTTTAGAAAAGTAGTGGAAAAATATTCAGATGTGTCTATTCAATTTAATGATTTCAAGTTTATAATTTTTTTTTTATTTAAATTTATTTTATATGATTTTTACAGATTAAATTGACGTTCACTTCCTTTTTTAACGCAAATAATTCCAATTGGTTTTTGATTGTGACTCTCCATTTAGAAGCTATTTATTTTTATTTTGAAACTCTAATGAAAATCCACGGATCACTGATGATATCCACGTTTTTATATTTCAATATCAATAAGTTTTTTTTTTTTTTTTACCAACCAAGTTGTCCAATTTGATTTGTTTTTGGACAAAAAAAAATATTAGGATTTAAATTGGAACTGTATTGGGGAGATTAAATTAATCAAGCATATATATGGGTCACTTGTTGCAATGAAAGGGAATCGGAAATTCTCATCGAAGCGGACTTAAACTCGAGACTAAATGGTTCATGAAATAATAATAATATTGTCTATCCTCTAGATAATGAACAAAAAAGTTGGGTCGTGTTGTTTCTCAATTCATCAAAGAAATAAAAATAAAGAATTGTTTGAAAATAATTAATTTTATGAGTATTTCTGAACGGGAGAGAAATTCTGTTGGAGGGTAGGCAACTAATTGCATGAATTACTTCAGAGATCCTTTAGAGCTGATCATGCATGTACGGTTATGGAACATCCCTAGACTAATAACTGATCATACTTAATCTGGATTAATTAAGTAATTAGTGAGTTGGTTATGTGTCGCCTACAGAAAGCAATCACGAGAAAATGTAATAAGTAACCTTAATAAACGAAAATTAGCTCCCTACATCAAAAAAAAATTCGATACTTCTATATTCATAGAATAAAACCAATTGACATGATAATTTGAAACGAGCTATTTGAAGAAAGATATGATAAAATAGTTAACCTTGAAATTAACTCACATGGCATATATTTATCAGTTGTGAGAGAACCCGAGTAAAAATGATATTTGAATTTTAATCAAAAACTTTGGAGCGAATTTTGAGAAAATCGAAAAAAAAATTGAAAAAGTGCATCAGTAAAGTATTAGTACTTTTTGGTCGATTTCGTTCAAAAGCTTCGTGTCGCGTACCAGGGGAGTGACAAACTTAAATATAAAATTTCAACCTCGAAGCTATTTTCGTTCTTGAGATATTTTGTTCACAGTCAGACAGACAGACCATGTCGCAAAAACCACTTTTTTTTAATTCAGGGGACCTCAAAGCGTGTATATCCATTAAAATCTCGACATCGAATTTTCTCTTTCTGAATATTTCAGTGCAAATTTCAGCTTGATATGTTGAAAACAAAGGGAGTTATGATTTATTTTCTAAAAAATATCACTTCAACTAGTCTTAAAGAGGCTTCCCAAGCTCATTTTTTTCAATGATAAGATGCTTCAAGCCAAAGAAGAAGAGTTATCAAAAAAACTAATTGAACAAAACTTAGAAAATGAAGAGAGTCGAGAGAAAAAAAAATATTTTTATTAATTAAGTTTTCTCATATGATTATTTCATTGTTTTTATAAAAATAAATATGGAAATCTCTTCTGCAACACAAGTTGCTATAAGAAATTTTTCATAGCCTATTAAAACAAAAAACAATGAAATAATCACAAAAGAACACTTGGGGGGCTTAAAAATATTGGCTCATACTGCAACTAAAAAAATTAAATTAAACATTACATTAATAAAATTAAATTATCACTATAAGGTAAGCTTACAAGTTAGATATATGAATTTTCAAAAAATTTACAACACATAAAAAAATCCCATTTTTCTGGGTGCCTACAATTAATCAAGAATTATATAAAGTAATTATTTAAATAATATAATTGAGAGATTCTGTTGTGATTTATAAAAATAAAATAAAACAATGAAATAATCATATAAGAAAACGCATGTTGCTGCTTTATTAGCCCTAGAAGTTATCATAATTAAGCTTAATATTTATAAATATTCAAAAAATCCCATTTTCCTGGGTGCCTACTATTTCAATGACATATAATTAGAGACCGGACAAAAAAGCATAAAAAAATGGAAAAAAAGTGCTTAAAAAAGCATAAAAAACTTGAATAAAAAGTTGTTAAATAAGCATATAAGTTGAAAAAAGCATCTAATAAGCAATTTTTACTCATACCGATGGCGTATACAAATTTTTTTTAAAGAAACTAAATTTATTCCGCCCCGCCCTGCGAATTTTTTTTTTTTTGCGGAACCAAATTTTTTCACCCTGCAGAAAATTTTTTTTTACAGGGCTATATTTTTTTACACTGCGGGGTTTTTGGAAAATTTGGGGTGGGGGCGCCCCCCCTTCCCCTTATATACGTCCCTGGTGTATGAGTGTGTGAATGGGAAAAAAGTTTTTTAATAAAAAAAAAAAAAATTATAAATATTCGTAAAATAAGTTCAAATAAGCACGAAAGGGAAAAAAGCATGAAAACTCAAAAAAAGCAAAAAAAGCATAAAAAATGCAATCTCAATGCACTTAGTTTTTCCTAATTCGTATAGAAATTAAATATCTAATGGCTGCTTATAAAATTGAGCAATAAGCATTTTGCTTAAAATCCGGTCTCTACATATAATCATAGATAATATCATATAAATTTATATGATGATGAAGTGATTTGGTTTAAATTAAAACAAAAACAGAAAAGTTAAGTTCAAATGAATGAGTCTCTTTAATAAAAAAGAACAAATAGGCTATTAATTAAATAATAAAATAAGATTGATAATAAAATAAAATATATACCAGTAAATTAAAAAAAAAATTGTTTGAAAGCTCTCATGATAAAATCATTAGAAGCCTCAAAAAATTATATTTGGTAAATTAAATAATTAATGTTATTTAAATAATATATAAATGCAAGGAAATATTTTTCTGATGAGTGAGTTTATCATTTCCCCACATTATAGCAATTCACTAGATAAAAAAATTTGTTAATTCAATAAATTTAAGAAAATTGATTAGGTTTCTGTGGAGGTGTGTTTGTATGTTTATAGCCCTAAATTATATTACAAATATATACGATCGTAAATCTATGGTATAATAAATCAGGAATTATATAATTTTAAATTTGTACTAATTATTTGAATAATATAATTAAGGAATTCTGTTGTGAATTGTATGGAATGAATGTGTCTACGGATGAGTGCTGTCACTTATCAAAAATAACCTTATTAATAATTATATCTACCAATATATTTTATTAAAATATTAATATTTATTTATTTATAAATGCTACTCACACATTTGAGAAGAAAATTTCGATGAGAATATTGAAGGCAAGGAGAGAACACAACACAAAAAAAAATTAAACGTCAAGACACACACAAGACCAATTTCAACTTGCAGCAACGAGTATAGAAAAAGAGCAAAGAGTATCTATGAAGGCATAGAGATTAGAAAAGAGAAAAGAAGCTACATGAAGACAATAACTTTTGATCAGGAATTTTAATATTAATAAAATTTAATTAAATAATTAAAATACCACTATTAAATAATAAATAATAAAAAAAATTAAATATAAAAATATATTTTTGACGAATAAGAATAAAATAATTTAATCAATCAAAAAATACTCCTATAGCCTATAATGTATTTTTTTTTTTTTTTTTTTTTTTAAACATTCACACTTTTTCTCATTCACACTCACACTCACACACACATTCACACAGTCTTTTCGGCAACTCAGGCCATATAAGACTTTTTACGATATCCGTTATTAAATAATTTATCTATTAGGGGTCCAGGCATTCTTATTTAAGCCATTTGGTATCCAATTGGCTTAAATAAAATCATCGGACTGCCTGGGGCCCGAACCCGCGACGTTTGGTATATGAGGTTAGCACGCTAACCTCTACGCCATGCCCCGAGGGCTATAATGTATATACAGGACACATATGTATAGGAGGTGTAATTTAGATAGTAAAAAAAAAAATATTTTTGACCCCATCTCTATATTTATACTAAATTTTTTCTGATTTTGACATGATTTGCTTTTTTCAAAAACCAATTTAGTTAGCTCAAACTTTCAGGATCTTATTATTTTATTAGTACCTACAAATCCCCTAAGTATCGTTGAAATATCTTCGAAGGGCAAATTCACCGTACTTAGGGCTTCTGAAATGACGAGATTTAAAGCTGCCTCAACGAAGGATCATATGGTTAACTCCTCGATAACAAATATTACAATTTTTAAACAATAAACCTTCGAATAACTTTTCTGTTTTTTTTTGAATTTTCTTTTTATTTAGCTCTGACATGAACTAAACTTTTTTTTAAGTCATTTCGGCTGCAGAAGCTAATGTATTTGACTTTTATAAATTTATTGATTATTTATTTAAATACATGTGTCGAAGGCTTCCGGCGGGCTTTCAATGGTCTTGTTTTTCGGGGGCCACCTATCCCGATTTTCAGCACCACTTGGCGTTGCTTAACAATGTTGATCTTGGTGGCTCTTGTTCCTTCTTCTTGCCAGGCCCACCGGCGAACTAAACTTAATAAATATAATTAAGCTTCAACAAAATAATATTAAATTTTTCTTAAAAAATAAAAAAGTTGAGTTTAAACAAGAAGAAGAAAGAGAAAGAAAGCAATTGGGGTGAGAGAAATGAGCAAACTCGGTTGACTTGAAGATGGAAAAAGAGACGGAGTGAGCAGATGGCTTACTTCCGCATATGAATAAGGAATGTTAATCCAAGACCTTCTTTAATCAATTTACAAAAGTCCTTTACAAGGGAGGAATATGGCTACTTTTTAAGCTCCTTTGAGGAATACACTTTAGTTGTCTCTTTCTAAGGAATCATATTAGAAGAATATGAAAATGTTCCCATCGTATATTTATACCTAAATATGAAACTTCGATAACTAGATAACTTTACTATTGTTAACTAGAATTATTTTTTGGAACGAAGTTTTTTAAAGCGGCTTACGCAGGGTGAATTGGGAGAAAATGTAACATAACAAAAGCGCGTTCCTAACAAAAATGCGTTCCCAGCGCCCGAGCGAAGGCGTAGGAAGGCGAGATTAGCCGAAGTGTTGGCGAGGCCACACCCACCTTCTCCTTCTCTTTATTTCTTTCTATCTAAATATGAAAATAATGATTTTTTTTTTTTTATTAAAACTTAATCCGAGTTCAAATTGAATAAATATTTTTATTTTCCCAAAGAAATAAATTTTTTGATTTGGAATATTAGAAGATATTTTTAACAATTAAATAAATAAAGAATTATATATATCATGTGTTGGTCCATGAGGTAATTATGAAAAACATATAACCAAGTATTTATTAATTTAAATAAGCGAAAAATGTAGGTACCGCCGGGAGTTGCACCACGGATCTTGTCGATTTACGCTCAACATGCCCTACTGTTGGACCACAGTACGCAATTAAATAAAGTATACTATTATAACAGGTCAAGGAATATTTTTATATAACAAAAATTGAAATCTAAAATTCAATAAAAAAAATAAATAAATAAATCAACCGTGCACCTTATTACAGTGTTTGTTCAAAGAAAATCAATAAGTAAAAACAAAAAAATAAATAAAAGAACAGGTAAAAAAAAAAAAAAAAAAAAAAAAAAAAGGAAAAATAAATGTTACAATATAATAAACTAACAAGATATAATAAAATAAATATTATAATAGAAGGGTATTTTAGAGGTATAAAGGCTAGTTTTAATCTAAAAAGAAAATGATTTAAATTCTGTTACCATGGCAACCATTTCTCCTTTCTTTCCTATGAAGAACAAGAGTAAAGTGGTCTTCAGAAGATTTCAACGGCAAAATGAGAATATACATTTTAAAGAGCATCTAAAAAATAGTTGATATATGAATTTAAAAAAAAAATCCTTGGAGGAAATTTTGAGAAAATCGAAAAAAAAACTAAAAAAATACATCAGTAAAGTACTAGTACTTTTTAGCAGATTTTGTTTAAAAGCTTATTTACACGAGTTCGGAGGGTGCCTATATCAAATATAAAATTTCAATCTCCTAGCTCAATTCCTTCATGCTTTAAATTGAAAAAACACACACTCACACACAGACCAATTTGCGGGACCCACTTTTTTTGGACTCAGGGGACCTCAAAACATCAAAATTTCGACACCGAATTTTTGACATGAATCCAATACTTTCTCTCTATATATATTTCATATATAGGGTAAGAGAAAGTAAAAAAAGATTGTTACGAGATTCGAAGTGCTAGACAACCACAAAATACCACTATAGCGTGTGTATAATTGAAAATTTTAACAAAATTACAGTTTTTAATCAAGAGTGAATCATGTTTACAAACCTTATACACTAAAATCACTTTGATTTGACAATAAGCTCCCAGGTAACAAATTTATTTGCTGCTTTTTGGTCCACTAAAATAACAAAAAAACTAAATAAACAAAGCAACATGCGACAATCACCAATCAATTCAAAGTAAATCTCACTATGCTTTTTACTAAATTAAATTATTTGTAATTAAACAACATATAAGTTGCTAAACATGTGTGTGAAACGTACTTGCTTTTCGCTTAACGCGCTTTCACCACATTAACGAGGAAACCCTAGAGCACATTTATTTCCCAAATTACTTTAAACTCGACCAATTCGATTGAGAAAAAAAAGGATTGGAGAGAGAGAGAGAGAGAGAGAGATCATATGATTGAGTTAGATCTCGAAAACAGATTTAAATCACATGTCGACTAATGAAATTTATAAAACAAATCAACTCTTTCAAGGTTGAGTAATCTCCGAAAGTTTTATTCAAACCGCCAATGATGAAAGGGCGATAATTAAAAAAAAATTGTTTTTTTTTTCAATTCTATCTAAATTAAAAACAAATATGCGTAAAGTTCTCGATAACAGTACAAATAATTAATGATACATAAAAATAATAATATTAAAAATAAGTTAAGGTTGCCCCCGTGAAAGGGTAGTTGGAGATGTTGAGAACCTCGCTTAGCGAGCACCTCTCATAATGAGTAATTCGCATAACGAGCAAAACATGATAAAAGAATGACTTGCTTTACGAGTGAAGTTTCGCATAACGAATGGCGAGGAGAGGGGAAGTCCCAGATTGAGTGCATGTTACATTATTGTTTCGCTTTACGAGTATATTCTGGAACCATTTATTCTCGTTAAGCGAGGTTCTACTGTATTGATAATCTAAAAACCTAAAATGTTTGGACCTCAGACAGTTCAATCAATTATGCAAATGATATAAATAAATATGCCTGGACTTCAATATATATCATAATTAATATTAACAAGGGAAGTGCATGGCCTTTCCCTCACCGATTTGAATGAAAATTTGTTTATGTGTAGTACTTAATGAAAAATAAATTCTGTTATTGCGAGAGAATGCACTTCTCAACCGTTCGTCTACAAAAATGTTAAAGATTTGCCAGAATGTCTTATAAAGCTCTTGCTAATAACCATATTTCGAAAACCCTCGGTGGCTAGATTCTTTGAAAACGCGAGATTTCGTGTTCGAAATCTCGTCGTGTGAAACTATTTTTTTTGTGTAATTTATTTATTTATTTTATTTTTTAGTTTCTAGGAATATTTTTTAATATTAAGTAGGGCCTACTACACATAAAAAATTTTTCGTTCAAATCGGTGAGAGGAAGGGCATGCACTCCCCTAAAATGCCGAAAAGACTAAAAAAAATTTAAGGCCAACAGAAATATGACTACGAGTAGAAATTCAAAAAATATATTGGGATCTTTAGCATTTCAATACGCTACCTGGTGGCTTAAAGTCGAACTAGCCATTGTAGGATAAACCTTCATACGTTTAACGTGATATAAGGGACAAGAACATTTAAACATCTGATATAATTGCATTATTTAAAAAAAAGTTTTAATCCACGAGTAAACATTATTGTTAGATTAATAAATAATACATACATACACTAATATATTCACAAATATTAAATTTTCTCCTTATAAAATTAAAAGTAATGTGTATCTATTTTGTGTTTATGGGTGTAAAAGTCATGCATCTAAGCATGAAACAGTTCGATTTCATTCTTTTCCAAAAAAAAAGACAGTATAGTGAAAATTATAAATAATTTTATTGTAGGAGAATCAATCTATCAGATTTTGAAGCCTTCTTTTTAATTTTTGCCACTATCTTTTTCTTGTTTTCTCCAAAACAATTGTGCTCGAGCAAAGGCCTCTCATATCGTATTTTTTAAAGAGCTGATTTATGTGGTGCACTCCAAACACATTTTTTGTCTGTACACGTGATATTTTTTGAATCTTCTAAATTATTTTTGTAAGTACAAAAAAAAAATTATTAATTTTATATTTAATTACCGGTATTAATTTTTTAGTTAATTTATCATTTATTTATCTTGTATTTATTAATTCAATAAAATATTTCAAACACTTTTTGGCTAACATCATATCAGATATCATAAATAGCGGTTACAGAATAAAAGTACAGCCCCAAATGTGCTTGCAGGTACTTCCTAATCCAGCCTTATACGAGCATCCATCCCAATTGTTATTATTATTATAAAATTTGATCATTTATTTCATGAAATTCTTCTCGTAAACTTGTTGTTTGTAAACAGAAAGCAAGAATTTGGTCTGTCATTGAAACTGTCATTACTATTACTCACTTTAAAACATGACCAGGATCAATAATATTGTCTCCACAAATAAAATTTCTATTAGTAAGTGTGGCAGAAGAAAACTTACAAATTTCCTGTATCGTCACACCCATTTTTTATTTTTAATTAAACTTTTTGTCTCATAAAACACGAGTACTTGCGTATTAGCTCAGCCATTCAATCCTACAATCGCTAGTTCATTTTTTGCCACCAGGTGAAGCCACGCCTCTCCCATAGATCCCAATAAAGTATTGAAATAAAGAAAATGAGTTAAATTTTTTTTATTAAAGTAAATAAAAATAATATAAAAGGCTGCCAAATTTTAAAAAGAAATTCACTTCGAATCTGAATGGACACTCAAATCATAAAACAAAATTAGAAAATGATACCGATCCCGCAGCATGGGAATGATAAGCGAAGACAGAGAAGATTGTAAAAAGAACTAAAGTCAAGGCATTCTAGAAATCTAATCAAAAATCAAAAAATATCACGTCAATTAGATATTTAATTTAATTAAACGTAATGTAATAAATTTTGTCGCCCCCGGGCTTGGCGTAGTAAGTAGCGCGCCTACCTCCTATACCAAACGTCGCGGGTTCAGACCCAGGCAGTCCGATGATTTTATTTAAGCCATTTGGATACCAGATGACTTAAATAGAAATGCCTGACCCTACAATAGATATATTCTCTACAACGGTTATCGTCAAAGTCTTATATGGCCTAAGTTGCCGAAAAGACTGTGTGAATGTGTGTGTGAATGTGAGTGTGAATGAGAAAAAAGTGTGAATGTTTAAAAAAAAAAAAAAAAAAAAAAAAAAAAAAAAATTTTGTCTTCATCTTTTTTATTATTATTAGATGAATAGTTAAGGTAAGTACGTATAAAAATTTTCAAAAATTAAACAATGGAGGCTGGTGGTCCGCTGCCTTCCTCAAGCTCTGAAAACCACCGGACATCAGTGGATGCTCTTTTTGTTGTAAATAAAGACATTTTTAATACAAAATTTCCTTTTTAATTTGACTGCGGACTCTATCTACGTTAAATTATGATGAGAGATGGCTAGTATATACTGTATATATAAGTACACATTATCCCTTTCCCTTAAAAAGGTGCAATGTGGCGCCCACTCCCTTCCTGGAGGAGGAGAGGGGGGGGGGGTCTGGATCGAAAGCACTCTTGGTCACCCTCTTGAAAGGCCTGAACCCTGGACCCTCGAACCCCTTTTGACTCTCTTTCATGCCAGATACTCATATCCTAGCGAGGTTATCATTCTCCATACAGGCAGATATCGATTAAATTACACCATTTAATTATTTGAATGCAATAGCCTGTTGCTATGGCGACCAGTGATTCACACCCGAGTGTTGTTGACGCCTCCTAAGGGACCAATTAATTACTGATAAGATTAAAAGGAGTCAATATAATTTTTGAATTCATTCACAAAATTTGGCGAAGAAATAAGAAATATGGAAAAGTGGGTAGTGTATGTTTATTTTATTTATCATACGAAAAAATATGAATTAACATTCCATACAGGGCTGCTGAGAGCCTAACTGGACTCAGGGGTTCTTTACTAATACGACTCCCTCCATCACCCCACCACCCAAACCTAAAATTTTTGATATACAGGTGTTTGAGAAAAATTTTTTATGATCCAATTTAAAGTCTTAAAAGAGAAATTGAAGGGGCGGATTAATGTAAAATAGTCATAAGCCACAACATATTAGTTTAGAGATATTGACAAATTAAAATTTGACTCAAATCTGTAAAATTTCTAATGATGAAGAAATCGAAAATGGGCTTTTGACTTTTGAACAAAATGTTTTGCTCAATCGGTGTGCGTTGTCATTTAGTAAAACGTTTTGCTCTTGGACAAAACGCTTTGCCCGAAAACGTTTTTGCTCAATTGGTGTGCGTTTGCATGGAGCAAAACATTTTGCTCTTGTTAGACAAAACGTTTTGTCCGAAAACGTTTTTGCTCAATCGGTGTGCGTTGTCATTGGGCAAAACGTTTTTCTCTTGAGCAAAACGTTTTTGCTCAATCGGTGTGCGTTGTCGTTGAGCAAAACGTTTTGTACAAATGGTGTGCGTTCAGCCTTAAAGTAAATAATTTTATTTTCCCCAAACAAGAATCCTGCCTTCATTACTGTTAGTCTCGGTTGACTACGATAGAGGATAGGCATTCCAGTTTATTTAGAGTAAAATTCCGCCCCCAACCAACCTTTAGCCAAGTCATGCTACAATAATTTATATTTTTCATGATAAACAACATCAAAAAACAATAAACTAGTCATTTATTATTAATGAAAGTTACTTTTAACCAACTTCTATGTTGCTATATATACTAATATTAGGAAAAAATATTTTTTCCTTAATGTGATTAATGATCATTTGGCTGTCAATTTCCTTATAGGATTTATATACCGAACAAATATCGATTACATAAGCGATTAAATAAGAGGGGACGTAGCGATTAAGAGGCTCAATGAAAAGAATCAACAAGCGTATCAATAACTCGACGAAGAAATGATTCGAAATATCCTGAAATCTCCACTCCCATTCCATTCTTTCTCAGTTCAAGCCAAAAATCAGGAGATGGAAAAAAAGACAAGCTGAGGCGAAATGTACGTTCGCAGATTGCTGGGACAGATAGACAGACGAGCCACTTGCTCTCTTTCTGTCGCTTCCTTTGATCCAAACCGTCCTATCGGCTTACGATTTCAAACCCTATTTCCTTTCTACTTGCACAGCAGAATTTTTAAAGCTACAAATATGATCTATAAGGAGAAAAAAATGCAGAGAAGGCCTTCAATGATGAGCATTTGGTAAAACAAAAGGAATAAAAATAATGAAATAAAGAGTGTATCACTAGGGTATAAGACATCTATTTTTTAAGGGGCTTCAGGAGGGCACATTGAATCTTTAGTCCGAAACTACTGAGGCATTTCAAATATTTTTTTGCGGTTTTTTTTAATGATTTAAATTCGTGATCATTTTACATAATAGATTGCTTTTTTTTAATTACGATTAATTAAAAAATAATTTTTTATATATTTATAGAAGATACAAAAAATTTTTTATGAAAATAGTAATTATTTTTTTTTTAATCTAAAAATGTAAAAATAATTGATATTCAACCTATACTAATTAAATGAAATGGTAACCAAGTCAAAAATAAAATTCGTATTTAATTCAACATTAACGGCCAAATAGTACGGCACTCTAGCAAAAGATGACAGGCTAGTCTAACAGCCGCCATTATCAGATCATTTATAAGCCTGTATTTATATATATTTATGCTGACATAAATGAAATATAATATATAATAATAATTATTAATATTTATAAGCTATTCATTATTAAAAGATCCACGAAAATCAAACAAATACATGAGATTAAATATAGCCCTACCATCCTGCCATCTGTTGGCAAATTTTCGTACTAGTTGGGCTTTTTGGCTAGATTTTTAAGACCTCTAACGCCATCTTTCGGCAAAAACATGCGAACAGCTTTGCCTCCCGAATTATGAACTGATGGCCTAAATATTCTCAAAATCTTTAGTATAATAATGTTTCTTGTTTGAATTGAGGGCAAATAAAAATTTTTTATTATATTATCTTTAGCGAATTTTTGTTTGTTTTCTAAAGGGTTCTCATTCAACAATAGTTGAAATTGTTCATTATCACAGCGCATGCGATTTCCTCATTCAACCTTACTCTAGTTATCGAACATCTTTGATTTGTCATGAATTCAAAATTGGTCTGAGAGAGCTGCTTTGACTTGGAAACGTTTCATCCACATTCACTATGTCGCTGTTAAAGTTCTCAACCGTTTGCCAAACTTGAAATTCCATGGCTTTAAATAGTTGACTTGCTTTCTATGAGGAAGTTAGTACTATATTCTGTTTGTATTCGAATCTGTTCCATTTGTTTGGGATTATATTTCGATTCAATTCTCAAATGTCAAAAATATTTGTATTTTAGTTTAAGATTTTATTAAAGGTTATAATTGTGATGCGGAAAGTGAAAAGGGATCTCTTGTAGGAAATTTCACAAAATAAGTTATTGATATTTTATTGTAGAGGATCATTTCCTGAACATTTCAAGACCAAAACAACTATGATGTCTCAAAAATTAAAAAAAGTTACAGCCTTTCAATTTTAACATTCCGCATCACAACGTTTTGTTCAATGCCAACGCACACTGTTTTGCCATTCAACAAAATTTTTTGCCATTCAGCAAAATGTTTTCCTATTGAGAATTTTTGCCTAATCGGTGTGCCTTGGCATTGGATAAAATGTTCGGTCGTTGAGCAAAAACGCTCAATGAAAAAAACATTTTGTTCAATGATGTAGAATCATGCTCAATAACGTTTTATCAAATCGGTGTGCGTTGACCCATAGAAAAGCATTGAAAAAACAGTTTTAGGCACGATTCGTCAAAAATTTTGTCATTAAGCCTTTTTCCTCAAACGGTGTACGGGTTCTGCCTAAGCAAAGCCATCTGTTTTTGAAGAAATAATTTGGAAATGATTTTATATATACATATGTAAGCCCATAATTATAATTCGAGTTTTGTTAAGATAAATTTTCTCGGGTTGAGTCGCGTAGGTTGTAGGTCGTCGTTTCGGTTCACCTTGTGTCAACCCAAAATGAACACAAGCCCAAATAACCTCCTCCTAGGACTCAGAGGCAAATCCATAGCTTTGAGACACCCACTAACCAGACCTGGGGACCACCAAGACAGCGACCCCGAAGATAAACCACCTCTACCATTCCTTCCTAATCCTACACTCTTTAAAATACCACCAAAAGGAGAAACAAAAATCAATGCGACTCAAAAAATCAGTTAACGAAAAGCTAGCTTATAGTCTTGTAAAAAAATATTTTTTCAAAATCCAATAAATATTGATTATTATTATTATTTTGAAGCAAAATAAATATTGATAGATCTGGAACAATTAAAGTTATATTGACCGAACCTCTTCTGTTTTTTATGCAGCTAGATTCATTCCATTAATAATATTATACATATAATTCTATTTGATTTAGTTTTGAAATATTTTTACAAATAAATAGCTTTTATAGAAAATTTTTGAATGAGAGTTGGACACCTAGCCTAAGAAATTTAAGATATTAGTTAGGAATTTATCCTTGACCGATAAAATATAGATAGGGACTTTTGGAACTTCCTGAATTTAGAGATAACGAGATAGATGAATGGGATGGTTTAAGTTGAAATCTGATAGTCCAACCGCATTTTAACCCATGGAATGAAAATCCCTTTTCAACTATACTTGTTTAAGTTAAAGACAGCGAAAGTTCAAATTAACTTTATATATTCAATATAACTCTCTCTCTCTCTCTCTCTTATATATATATATATATATATATATAATTAATGTTTCAAAAAAATTGTTCAAGTTTTATAAATACACATATATCTTTAGCTTATCTTTCTTCCTTTTAATTTCCTTTTAAGTCGATGAATTTAAGTAATTTTATGAGATAAAAAAAGATGATAAATCACAATTTGAGAATTTTATTTTATTTCTTCTCATTAGCTATAAACAATATTTTACTGGCGAAGGTAGATTTACGCTTCACATGTCCTAAAGTCTGGTTTTATAATAATTTTATCAACTTTATTTTAAATCTTTTTGTCATTATTATTTTTTAAATATGGTTTATTTCCCATGATATTAAGAATCTATACATTTTTTACAACATAGTCAACCAAAGAAAAAATAAGATACCCTTACTCGAATCTAAACATTTTAATTCCAAAATTTAATAACTCCAGACCTCCAGATGAGACTTAATCATAGTAATGATAATAATAAATTAATTAATAATAGATGACCAGCCCTTTTAAAAACTAACTTCAGGTTTTTCCTTTCATTTTTTCCTAATATCGTCATTAAATATAGGGAAGCGATCTCCAAGTGTTGAGGAATTGTTTACATTACATACTGTAAATATTTTTATTTTATAAAATTTGAAATATAATAGAGCATGTTGTGCTATATGGCAGGTTAGAAACAGAAAGAAACAACCCTATTACTGAATAATAAGTATTCGTAAAGACCCCTTAAATTGACAGGGGACTGGGTCCAGAGGACTGTTATTTTTACATATACCGGGTATAGTTACCTTGTAAATCTATTTAAATTGAAAAGGCAGACGTGACAACATACACGCTAAGTATTTTATAAAAAAAATATGGGGATTGACTTCCCCTAGACTTTCTCGTATATTCTTTTGGAATTACGTCTGGGTGTGTGTGTGAACACAAATAAACAAATTCATTTGTTTATATTTGCCCTTTTTTTAATGACACCTGTATGATTTTGTTTTGATTTTTTATCAAAATTAACGAAAATTTTCTATTTCTTCTGTGATTATTTCAAAAACTATTCAGTTTTCGAAAAAATGTCAAAGAATAAAAACTTTTTAAAATAGAGTATTTTATCATAATATAACAAAAAAATTGAAAATTTCAAAATTTTCGAAAAAACTTTTTAAGTAAAGTACTATTTCCAAGTGACGTATTTACTCCAAAAGTTGATAGAAATCTACAATTTTAGTGTAAGGGGCATATACCAAATTTCATCGATCTAGCTGCTTTGGTTTTTAAGCAATCGTGTTTACACACACACACACACACACACACACACACACACACACACACACACACACGACATAATGCCAAAAATGGTTTTTTTGGACTCAGGGAGGTCTAAAACGTGGAGAAACATCAAAATTTCGAAGTCGAATTTTTTTACGATTACATAACTTTCTCTATACGAGAAAGTAAAAACATTAACAATTTTAACACTTCTAACAATTAAGATAATGCCTACCAGGGGACTGTTAATACTAGACGTCGAAGACTCGAGTTCACTGACATACGCACTGGTAACAGAGACAAAATAGCGTCAGCCCGTATAACTCTGCAAACCGAACAAACTTCACACTGAATTGCGTTACATTTCACGATCATACGACAGCGCCAATGTGATGCCAGAGCATTTTTAAAATTCTAACAGGGGACTGTTCAAAAAAAGTGAGGACAACATTCGACTACTGTTTTTTAAATTAAATTGTTATTTTAAACATATGATTGTATTTTATAAAGATTCCAATTGGATTCAAGTATAATTAAAGAATATATAACTCAGAAAATGATATTTAAAAAAAAATATTTGTCATTAAGACTCATAATTTCTGGCATGAGGCACGGCAGGGGGCTGTGTATTGGGGGGGGGGGGGGGGTTCAAGTGCATTTAATCGAATACTACTAATTTATATTACAATATAAGCGACTGGATTCCAAGAATAGATAATATATTGAATGTACTAATACTTATAATTCGGAAATATTATGTATGATATATTATATAAAATTTGCCTGGAACTGCGATTTTCCAATTAGTAGAGAAACGCCCAAATATATATATTTTTTTGCAAATCTCTCCCAATTTATCAGAGAGTGAGACAAATTGCAAACAACTGGCACCCTAAACTCTCCCCCCCCCTTTCTCCAAAATTGCACATTCATTCATATTCCATCCGCGTGGCTCTGATAATTGAAACACTGACAGCTTCGTTATTTTATTTGCATTCCTTTCATGTTTTTTCATAGTGATTGAGTTAAATTGGATTTTTTTATTTCTTCCTAGAGATGGAATCCACTCGAACATTTAATTTCTCCCTGCTGTAATTGTGGGAATTTCGAGAAGTTTATTTCATCAATTTAAATATTTATATTACAATATATGTATAGACTATATACTTTTTTTATTTAAAATTTTTTCGCCTTCCGCTGTTTTTTTTTATCTCATCCCGTCGAAAATAGTAAATAAAATTTGCAAAGATTTAGTTTTATTTAATGGTGAACCATTTAGCTTAATTCTTATTTATTTTTCTTATATCCCCACTTGAAAATAAATAAATAAAGAGCCGAAGTAAGATGGAATTGGATTCGATATCGATCTTACTAATGGACAAGTGTTCTTTTCAGGTGGAAGAACGATAACTCGTCTCTTTCCCCTTATTGGCACTTCACATTTTTTTAAGTCAATCTTAATAAAATAATTTATTTAACTTTCTTAACATAGATTTAGTTTATATTATCTACCTTAAATTCTCTTTTTTTTTTTTTTATTTTAAGTCAATTTATTTCAGATGCTGATAGTTCGTTAAAATAATTATTTAATATAATTTGTGAGTATTATTTTCATGTAGGATCAAGTGCCTCATGACCCCCGGGAGTCAACGCAAGGATCTCTAACATCTGGGGAATCAATTTCATTCTTTTGAACCTAGTCAACTATAACTATTTACCTATAAATAACTCAGTTGATCAGCTACCTTTAGAAAGGAATAAGTAGAAGGGATTTGCTACTTATAGCCAGGGATGGGCAAGTTACTCGATTTTGAGTAACGAGATACAAAATACCAATTACTTCAGATTTTTGTAACGAAATACAAGATACCAATTATTCACGGGTTTGTGTAACGAGATACAAGATACCAATTACGTATTTCAAATACATTGAAAATACCAATTACAAACAAATTTTTCCTTGATTTTAAAAATACTTTTTGGTGGGGTAATTCTGGAACTAGAGCCCTGCACGGGTACTGGTTGGCCCTTAGGCCCGTTACCCGCCCGGCCCGCGGGCTTTGGAGGCCATGAAAAAATTACGGGCGGGTACGGGCGGGTACCAAGTCTAAATAGACGGGTTCGGGCGGACGGGCATGCAAATGAAATTTTATTTAAAAATTGCTAGACATTCGTTCATTCATTCACTAAATCTCGGGCGGGTATGGGCGGGTTTGAAAAAATTCCGGGCGGGCCTGAAGAATGGTAAAAAAAATGACTGGCCGGGTACGGGCGGGAAGTCAAAAAAAAATACGGACACGGGCCGGTCCGGGCCAAGAAAAATTGGCCCGTGCAGGGCTCTATCTGGCACCCTAAATAAATTTAGTTTAGGAAAGTGGCAGCTAAACTTAGATTGGAGAATACCTTTGGAAAATCGAAAACAATAAAATTAATCATGACACTAAAAAAAATTTATTTATAAAAATATGCAAAGGTTTCAAAAAACCAAGTTTTCAAAAGTTTTGTCGGATAATCTGGACCTTGATGGAGAATGAATAAACCCGCAAATGAAAACAATCTTTCAACTGGGGCAGAAGAACAAAGATTTAGTCGTTGAGAGCTGGTTGAAAGAAGAAAGCAAAAAAGTTTTTTAACGAAGAGTGAAAATTTGGCGGTTTGATTGACTTCTCGTTACTGGTTTTTACTAAGATTCAGAGCAGAGAACCCACACGACGATAACATACAGTAATATTAAATAAATTAAAAAGATTTCAGCTCCCTCTGCAAGACTTTTTATACGGCGGCAAATTTAAAAAAAAAAAAAAGTATTTGGTATCTCGAATTTCAGATACCAATTACTAAAAAAATGTAACGAAATACAAGATAGCAATTACTTTGCCTATGCTGTAACGAGTTACAAGATACCAATTAATATTGTATTTGGTATCTTGTATTTCAAATACATGTAACTGATTAACGCCCATCCCTGCTTATAGCAGGGAATGTGAGTCCTTTGTGGGATTTTGGTGCTAAGGAATCCAACGGATAGCCTGGAGATCCTAGATTCAACTTCTGAGAGCCAAATGTCCCTCGATTCATCAGCAAAAAAAATATATTAAACAAATTATAACAGTATATAGTCAGATTCGAAATTGAGACTTTTATTGAATATCAATTTCTGTCTCAAATTAAAAAGTCCTGAAAACTATTTAAGAAGCTTCTGGAGGCAAAACTGTTTGCATATTTTTGCAGGTAAGATGGCGTTAGGGGTATTAAAAATTTAGCCAAAAAGTACAACTATTTCAAAAATTTGCTAACAGATGGCAGGATGGTAGAGCTATATTTAATCTAATGTATTTGTTTGATTTTCGTTTATCTTTTAATAATAAATAGTTTATAATTATTATTATTTATCATTTAATACAAAGTAAAAATATATAAATATAGGCCTATAAGTGATCTGATAATGCCGGCTGTTAGACAAGCCTGCCATCTTTTGCAAGAGTGCAGAACTATTTGGACGTTAATTTTTAAATGAATTTTATTTTTGACTTCTTCCCCACTTTATTTAATTATATTAGGTTGAATATTAAAAATATTCTATTATGTGAAATGCTCATGCATTTAAATCATTTTAAAAAAACCGCACAAAAAAATACTTTGAAATGCCTCAGAAGTTTTCGACTAAATATTCAATGTGCCCTCCTGAAGCCCCTTCTCTTAAAATTATTTTTCGACTTATATTTTTTTTTTGGATTCTTCACTTCATTTGTCTTGAAAATGAAATGTTCACTTGACAATTATTATACTACTTCACAAAATCAAATTTTTTGGGTCGCATTTGTACATTAAAGCAGTGGCGTCATTTTTTTCTTGGAAGGGGAGGCAAACTTTTTTTTTCTTAAAATTTACTTACAAATAGATACTTAAATTGGGCCAAAAGTTATTTAATATAATTAATTGTTTATTCATAAATAGTATAATAAATATAATTAATTCATAATTAATTGTTTAATTTTGTACAGTTTATAAACTCATAAATATATTTTGAAATATTTTATTTAGAATAATATAAAATTTTATAAAAATCGGAGCCCTTGGGGAGGGGGGATGCCTCCTGCCCCACCAAATGATGCCATTAAAGAAACGACACAATTTTCGGGGGAACTGACTGTTAAGAAAAAAATAGAAATATATATAATAATAGTAATTTGAACTCATTTGTAAAATATTTTTACATAAAAAATATTACATCATAAATAATATAACCCTTCTTTGAATGTTTTTTTTTCTATCAACCGCCGCTATTATTAGCGATAAAGATGATAATAATAATAATAATAGGGAGAAAGAGAGGAATTTATTTTTTTATTTATAGCCGAAGAGGTTGTGTCCCTAAATAAATGGACAATATTCGATAATGAAAAAGCTAAAGCGCTGTCCACTCGCCCTTTTATTTTCCTTCGATTCTCTTTCTTTAATAGAACGTGAGTAATGATGCGAACCAAGAAAAGGAATGGAGTGCCCTCTCCCGTCCAACCAACCCCGGGCCCTTCCTCCCATTAAATAGAAAAAAAAAAAACTCTTTTGATCAAGAGAAAGAGAAACTTTATTAGGATAAAAGTCTGTTCATAGGCGTCGTCGTCGTCGTATTTTATTTGAAATTGTTAAAAAATTATTCTCAACAATTTGGAAAAGTATTTCCATTTTAGAGAACACGAACATATTTTATATATTATGTTAATAAAGTGTAAAGTTCTTCCCATAGTATGTGAAATTCATAAAAGGTATATGAATTAAAAATATGACTTTCATTTTATTAGTTTCGAAAAAAAAATTATTATTATTATAATAATAAATAATCTGAGAGATTTAAAGTATTTATATGGAAGCTTTAAATTTAATCCTTGAAATCATAATTAATTTCGAAAAGTTTTTTAATATATCCTAGTTTTGGGATTTCAAAGAGAATATATAAATTCAAAAAGAGAATTTAGAAAAAAAAATATAAGTTCAGAAATTACATATATAGGGGAGAGGGGCGGGACATTGGGACAGTACAAATAAAATTAGCTGTGTATAGTTTGGCTTTCAATATTATTGATCATATAATGTTATGTTGTTGAGACTGATCAATGCACTATCTATTGCCATAGGCTTAGCGCTTATTCACCGATAGATGAATTAGATTTTTGCAATTTTCCAAAAAATCCAAATTGTCCCAATGTGCCTCTTGGGTGAGGTAGATTTGGACAGTGAAGAGGCAGATGTGGACAAAAACAATTTGTTTTGTTCTAAAAAAATAATTTGGTGAATAAAGGTGGCACAATCTAACACAGTGGCTCCCCAACCCTTTCTGGAAGCTGACTAACACCTATCGCCTCCCTTTTCATTTTCATTGTATGTCTAATTTTAATCTAAAGTGTAAATAATAATGCAGTTTTATTATTTTAAACAATTTTGTTACCGTAGATATCAGTAGCGTAGCCAGGATTTCTGCTTGGGGGGGGGGCCCAAAAGTTTTAAGAACCCCCCCCCCCTTCTCCAAGAAACTTAAAGTGGAGAAATTTTTTTTAGATAATATAATAATTATAAATAAAAAAAAAATAAAAAAAATTTTTTTTTCTTGAAATAAAAAATTTTAATACAAAATTCGCAAATATTAGAGATTTTTTCAATTATTTATAAGTTTTTTTGTTAGATTTTAGAATTTATGAGAGTTAATAAAATAATTATTAAAAAAAAAAAAAAATCATTAGGGAAAGCAATAGGTATTTTTTTGTTTTGGAGAAGGCTTTGGGGGGCCCGGCCCCCCTGGCCCCCCCCTGAATTCACCACTGGTAGATATATAAAAACAGCCAACGCAGTTTTATCTGTTCACTCTTAACTGTTGTAGTAACTGTTGTACAGTAGCACCAAAAACACATGATTTGAAATTTTTTCGCTTAGGTGGTTTCTGAAATAAACGATTCACTTAAAAAAAGAGAAAAAAAAATACAAATTAAAATCAATTAGTAAGATTACAATATCAATCAATATATCAGGTCGGATATATTCCACAATCAGGACTGCAGACAGGGGAGGCAAGGGGGGGCTATATCCCCGGGCCCGGGCCCGGGCCCATTGCGTTCCCACCTTAAAATTCTAATAAAAAATAATTTTCATGGTTAAAATTTCAATTAAAAAAAATCATTTTCTTGAATTTTTTTTCCTCAGGGAGCCCGGGCCTTTTAATCTCAAATCAATCTTTTTCACGACTCAGGATAGCTAATAAAAATATACGGTAATAAAAAAAAAACGTTTTTAAAAAAATGCTTTTATTTAAATCGAACTAAAAAGAGATAAATAATTTAATTCAATTGTTCTTGTTAAAATTGTTGAATATTTATAACTTAAAATAAAAGCGTGGGGCGCTTCGAAGTTATTCCGAGGCTATAGACAATTCCTTAAGCTATTAATGAGCGCCCCACGCTTTTATTTTAAGTTATAAATATTCAACAATTTTAACATGAACAATTAAATTATTTATCTCTTTTTAGTTCGATTTAAATAAAAGCATTTTTTTTTTAAAGTTTTTTTTTATTATATTTTTATTTTAATCTTTTTAGTCTTTTTTATTATTATAGAGTATTAAGAAAGCGTGAGGCATCAAATAAAGTACCGCATTAGTTTGGTATATTTTGGTAAAACCCAACTGATGATTAGCGTCATCAAAAATGACCCTTAAATATCAAATTTCCTACCTCTAGCTCATCGGAAAGTCTTTTGAAATTAGATTAATACGCGAGAGGTTTCAAATAAAGTACCACATTAGTTTGGTATATTTTGGTAAGTAGCCCCGGGGCCCGTCAAGTCTGTCTGCGGCCCTGTCCACAATATAATATCTTAAATATTATATATAATTTCTTATTTATTAGTGTCCACATGTGCCTCTCGCTAGATGTCCCAATCTACCTCAATCATGTTTATAAACAAAATGTGGCTATACAAATTGCTAAAATAAACAATTACATCTGCATGTACCGAAATAGTAAGAATAAACAAGTCCACTTATCTCCAATATTTCAACTCTCTTAATTCAAACGTTCATATGAAAAATAATCGACCTCAAACGATTTCCGATTTTTTTACAACGCAGGACAAATATGATGTAGCAACGTGTAACTAGCTATGGCGTAGCTTGACGCTGTTAAAATTTTTCTATAATAAAATGTGCACTTAATGCACCCTAATGGTCAAAGAGTACAATCTAACTTTACATTTAGTAGCGCTAAAATTCGAATGTCCCAATGTGCCTCGTGTCCCAATGTCCCGCCCTCTCCCCTATATATACAACGGCGTAACTAGCCTTTGAGACCGGGGGAGGGGGAGGGGGGGGAGGGCTAAGCTCAACTGAGGCGTCGTTTTTCGTTCGATTTTTTTTTTTTTTTTTTTTTTTAGAAAATTATACAAATCTCATTCGACCTTTTTTTAGTATTCGAATCTCGTTCGAACTTTTTTTTTTGTATTTTTCTCTGGATTTTGTGATATAAAATGAATTTATTATGAAATTAAATAAAAAAAGCCAGAAATTTTAAAAAGCTAGAGAATTCGGGAAAAAAAGCCAGAGATTTAGGTAAAAATTCGGAAAGCCGGATGCGCGAGGGGCGCCAAAGGCTTGATGCGCCTGAGGCGGGGGGAGGGGGGGGGGGGCAAGCGCTTCCCTTCGCCCCCACCTGGATACGCTACTGTATATATATACAATGTATTTTGAACTAGAAGTGAACCTTTGGTTTCAATTCATTGTCAGACAATCGTGTTTAAGTAGTCTTATCTTCTTCTTTCTAGGGGAATTTAATCATAGTGACCATGCTACAAAAGTTTGGGGTTTGACCCTCAGGAAGTCCTCCCCGAAAACACACACTAACCAAAAGACAACAGACCTGATTGAATTATATTCCCGGGGTACATATTGAAAACTAATAAGTATGTAGGGCTCTACGTATATAACAAAAAAATTTGCGAAATGGATTAAATAATCATGCGGATATCACTACTTTTCTATCTAGTTTATATCATGTCCAACTAAGGCTACTAAACTACACCGAATACAATGAATACTTTCCAAACAAAACGTACGCAATAATAATAACAACTAGACTGTATATATATAGGCCTATACCTCAAAAAAAAAGTACATTCTGAAATACAGGTGTTTTCTAAACAAAAAAGTTTGTTTAGGTGGACAGGAAATAACAACTAATATTCAGACAAAAGTGTGGCGCTAGGTTTTAAGTATATACATGTATGTAGGCCTATATGAGCAGATCCATTACTTTTCGAAAGTGTGCGGGGCTGGATGCTCATTTTTTTCTCTAAAAGTAGGTCAAAAAAGAAGACCATCCTGAAAATTCCAGCTCGATTCGATCAAATCCGGCCGCTGGATGATTTTTTGAATTTTTAAAAAATCGATTTTTTAGTACTTTTAAAAAATTCGTATCTTCTCTTCTATAATATAAGTTAGAGACTCGATTAAAGTGGCATTCTTCTTTGTGATCTCTCTTCTTTCTCCAACTAATCCATTCTTTTAGCGAAATTTTAATTATTTTTAAATTTCTGTCTTATCTAAAGTTTTCTAAGTAGAGGGTTGATCAGCAGCTGATTTCTTTTGTTAAGTTGTACTCTGATGAAATCTTCTCAATTTTCTTTTGATTGTTTCTATTTCGTTGAGGTATAGCCATCTAAAGTCGATCGATTTTTGAAAAATCTCTATTTTCAGATAGACAGAACTTTTTTCTTTCAACTCGAAATCCTTCGAAATTTTCAGGGAATAATCTTCAATATATCCTTAAAGAACCCAGAAAATTTCAGGGCATCTACTGCAGAATAAGCAGTCGAAACGTAGTACAGTATTTATAACAAAATGTGGTCTATAATTAAAAATTCCCATAATAATAATAATTCAAACCACACAAGCTTTAATAAAAACAAGATAATAGATTTGCCGTGTAAAATTATTTTATTTATAATAATAAATTATGTTTGTTAGACCTTAAAAACCTCACGGAGTCAATTTAAAGAAAACAAAGTAGAAATTTGCGTGTTAAAAGATATGTAAATAAAAAAAAAAAGCTTATATCTAATTATAGAAAGTCAAAACAAACATATCCTTAGTCAAATATAATTTTTTCAAGTATGCCTAATTAAAAGAGTTGCAGATTAAGTAAACCTTTTTTTTTCTTTTTTTTAATGAAAAAAAAGGTCTTCCTGAGAGCAGAACCGTAACGAAATGAAGCGCTTGTGTGATTAAAGTTATTTTGACCAACGCCTCTTTTGTTATTCCACCTTCATTTCAATTATAATCAACAAGCCACGAAGAGGATTTTTTTTTACCATATGAACCAACTATTATACAAATTTTTTTTTTTCTTCATTATAAAATATCTAATTACAATTATAGATCTCGTTTTTATACAGGAAACTGCGTCATATAAAATAAAAGCCTACAAAAAAAATTAATAAATAATGAAATTTATATATTTGCTCGGGGGTGTTTATAAATTGGTCAAATTTTCCTCTTTCGTATTTTAATACATGACATGACTGTGAAATTCTCGTGTTTTTCCATATGCTTGTGTATTTTTCAATTTCAAATTAAAATTGGAATTTGTACATCTAATTTATTATAATTATATATATATATATATATATATATATTTTTTTTTTTAGATATTTATACCTCTTATACTAAAACAAAAATAGAGATTGCTCAACATTTGATAATAGAATTTCGCTTTCTATATGGTTATTTTAGTGAAGATGTATAAATATTAGAGTTAAATTAAAATTTATTTATATAGGATATATAATTAATATTTATTAAATAAATCAGTCGAAAAATTTTAACGGTGACCTTTGTATTTTAATATTAGACCCTTGAAAAAAGCAAACGTGTGGGGTTGTAGGCCTTGGGCGAGCAATTTTCCGCCTTCGGTAGATAGAAGGAAATAAATGGGTGGGGCCTCACCAAGACTTCGACTAATTTCGTCTTCCTCCGCCGTCGCTCGGACGCTGGGAACGCATTTTTGTTAGGAACGCGTTTTTGTTACGTTACATTTTCTCCCAATTCACCCTGCGTAAGCCGCGTAAAAGAACTTTGTTCCAAAAATTTGTTTTTTTATAAACGATGAATGAAATTTTCTTATTAATTTTAGGTTATGTGATACCACTGTATTCCCTTGGAGCAATCTTGGCACATGCTTCAAAAACTTGCAGTATTACGAAATAACTGCAGACCTCAATGAATATTGAAAATCTAATCGACAAGTCGTCGAATGAAGGTGAGGAAATTTAGAAATTTACTAAGCATCCATTCGATGTCACCGACTTTGGAGCCATACTAGGTAGTGCTTTTAATAAATGTTTATAAATATTAAAAACCTCATGAAGCTATAAAAATCACAGCTTTTAATTAAATTTTTTTTTTTTTTTAATTAAATGAAAAATTTTAAAACAAATGAAATTTTTATTGGCTCTAGATAATATTGAATACAATATCACACTCATAGAAATGAAATTGAATAAAAATGTCATTTAAAAATAAAAATATCTTGTCGATAAATGTCTCTTTTGACAATGGATGAAAAGCGAGGCATGTTTTTTTTTTGTTTCTAGTCCCATAGTCTTCATGATAATTAGAACGGGAATGGGGGTTGGAGTAGAGTGTGGGAATCTCTTCTCTTTTCTCTCCCGTTTGTCCATCAATCAAAGTGCGTGCATTGAGGGAAGATTGAGCGAGAAGATTATGTGCAAGCTTGGAAAGATGAGGGGGGGGGGGGAGGAAAACAAAAGTCAGCCCGAGGAGTGGAATTTGCACAGCGCCTTTTGTTTTCAACATCATTTCCGCTCTTAGTCAATTTTATACATTCACACCAACCCCCATTCCCAATCTACCTCTCAAGATTAAATCTGCCAAGAGTTTGAAGCTTCCAATTCGGGGTTTCAAGCTAATAACACACCTCTTAGTTTTAGATTAAAAATCAAAAAAGAAATAAATGTTCATCAACAAAATTTTACTTGTCAATTTTAAAAAATTTAATCAAGTATCTAGAAAGAATTTAAAGAACGCAGTCAAAATAGCTAGGGTTAACATATGTCCGGATTTGGAACACGTGTCCGGTTTGGCGTCCGGATCCGAGAAATGTTTGGATTTTACCAAAAACGTTAACAAAATGGAGAACTAAAGGGGGGGGGGGAGGTGCCGGTCTCCTCCAAGCTTCCAGAATGTCGTCTGTCCGGATCTGGCCTCAATAAATTATGGTAACTCTAATAATAGAGGAACTATAAGATTATAAAATAATTTTTGCTTCGACTTAACGTTTCGGTCGATTCTTAAAGCCTTCTTCCTTTGACTTTATTTTGTAATTGTTGCGGCGCATTATGATAATTATTTTATAGTTATACCTATTATAATCGAGGGGTTTGGAAATTGATTTGTGTAATTATCATTCATCTATCTTTAATGTTTTATCTTTCTTTGACATTCCTCAGATCATGTACTCGACTACCTTATAGATACCAATTATGGCTATGAAAGAAAATAGAAAAAACTTATAATTTCAAGTCTTTACTATTTTTCTATACATTATTTAAATACTTTGGATCTTTAAACTTCTTGAATATTTAAACAATGTTCCGATTGTTTACCATCATTAAAAGCGGTAAAGGAAGTAAACCTAAGTTGTTAAGATACTTGTTTTATAAAGTTTCTTTTGGATTTAATAAATAAATAATTAAGAAACTCGAAATGTTATTTTTTCAAACTCAAAAGTTGTAGTGATGTTTTTGAAAAAAAAAATGTAACGAGCATTAAATGAAGGAACACTTGATGTAATAATAATCAAGAGGGGGTGGGGGTAGTTCTATGTTACGACAATATTTATAGGGGGTTTTGCTTCTATATGACTAACTGGGACAGGGGGAAAGAGACTAGTCAAAAAAGGCGTGACGTAATATGTGGACGACCCTATCGGATATGTAAATCTATATATAATAATTACGGAGTGTCCGTCTGTCTGTCTGTCCGTCTGTCTGTCCGTCCGTCTGTCACGCTCTGTTTGACCAACTTCCCGTTGGAATTTTGAAACGAAATTTTGCAGTCTTATAGAGGACGTTATAGAGAGTCCCGGAAAAATACTCGGGTCCCAAAATTCCTATAACTTTTTGAGTTATTAATTCTTAAAGTTACGATTTCTCCCATAGGAAATGTATAGAGAAATATTTAAGTATTCTTTGCAGTTGTGTATTCTATGAAGGTAAACAAATCCTCAAGCAGGCACTGGACTGGAATACTTAGTTGTTAGTAATAATAATTTACTTTTCATAATTAAGAAAGGCGAGGGTCCGCCGCAGGCGGGCCCGAGCCAGCTGGTGGGGGGTCCAGGGGGGCTACGCCCCCCTGTCTAGACGCCACCCAGTTTCTCATAATTAAGAAAGGCGAGGGTCCGCCGCAGGCGGGCCCGAGCCAGTTGGTGGGGGGTCCAGGGGGCGTAGCCCCCCTGTCTAGACGCTACGCAGTTTCTCATCAAGAAAGGCGAGGGTCCGCCGCAGGCGGGCCCGAGCCAGCTGGAGGGGGTCCAGGGGGCGTAGCCCCCCTGTCTAGAAGCCACGCAGTTTCTTATAATTAAGAAAGGCGAGGGTCCGCCGCAGGCGGGCCCGAGCCAGTTGGTGGGGGGTCCAGGGAGGCGTAGCCCCCCTGTCTAGACGCCACGCAGTTTCTCATCAAGAAAGGCGAGGGTCCGCCGCAGGCGGGCCCGAGCCAGCTGGCGCGGGTCCAGGGGGGCGTAGCCCCCCTGGCTAGACGCGAAGCCCGCCGAAGGCGGGCGGCGCGGCTAGTTTATATTATATTTTTGTTTCATCCGCTATGTATCCACATAAGCAACGTTAACAATTTATCTTCCTGAGGATGGGAACGATGCATTCCCGAAACTTCGACAAAATTTAAATAAGATCCTTTATTTCATGATGGCTGCCTACATCCTCCATTATCAATTTTGGTATACTGTATTTAAAATATGCATTTTACAACAATCCTCTGACCCTTAGCCCTTCGCTTCACCTCTGTTCTAAGGTCAAATTTTTAGATAAATAACATTATATGTATAAATATTCTTGTATTTATTTAATTTAAGAAATTCAAAATATTCAATCCGACATCAACATTTTTCCACTTACATATTTTATAACTTTTGATTTACGGTCGACTTTTAATATTTATTACTCGCCCGTGTTTTTTTTTCCCCCTCTGTTAATATTTCTTTGAAAATTTAATTTCATGTCAGAATATGAACATGGAGAATATAAAGTTGAATTTATGTAAACAATGAGGTATGAGATGATGGGTGGCGAGTTCGTTCATTTTAATAACACAACATTTTCTGTTTTAATTTTTATTAATAGTAAGTAATAGTCTAATATTTTTTCTAAAAATTTATTTGTTTTAAAATTGAAATGGTTTTATTTTAAAATACTATTGTCTATACCAGGGGTGGGCAAATACTTTTAAGCGCGGGCCAAAATGAAATTTTCAAAATGTCTCCCGGGCCGCAGGACTATACCGCGTACGCTTTCCACACCCGAATGTTTTGGGTGGAGTTTTTCCCTGCCCAAGAAGTTTTTTTAGGCAAAAACACTCTAAGTATCATTTTAAAGCATTTGGACAAAGAAATTTGACAGTTAATAATAGATAATAGTAATAATAAATTGTCTTACTTGGGTGTACATGCGAACAATTTTTGCCCAGTAAAATATGTCACGTAATTTTTAAAGAAATATGATCCATTATATTAAATTAATGGTCATTAAATAAATCAGTTAATGAAAGATTATAATCGAACAGACCTAGTATGTTGCGTACATAAAAGTAGTGATATGGTTACGGCTCTTCGAAATTATAATACTCTATTATTTATATATTTGATTATTTATACTGTTGATTTCAACAAAATCGCATAAAAGGGATTTTTCAACGGGCCGGATAAAGTAAGCAAAAGGGCCGGATCCGGCCCGCGGGCCGGCTTTTGCCCACCCCTGGTCTATTCTGTTCATTATATTTCAATTTTGTTGTGCGTTTTCGACTTCAAATCTATTTTAATTAAATAAATTGACAGCTGATGTAATTTAAAGATATTGTAGTTCCGAGGCGATTAAGTGAATTATTAACCAAGAGCTTTCTTTAACTTAATTGTCGCCCCTTGATATCTGCCGCCCGGGGCATATGCCCCCCACTGCCCCCCCCCCCAGATCCGGCCCTGGCTATAGCCCAGTGGTAGAGTTTCTGGCTCTAGTCCTAAGGATAGGGTTACCATAATTTATTGAGGCTAGATCCGGACAGAGTTTGGGGTGTAGGGAAAAATTTCTGAAAATTAGGCACTGAAATCTGCATTATTAGCTAATAAGATGTGAAAAATATTATCAATCTTGGCTTGATTTATAAGTTAATTAATGAAGATTCTGAGACGGAGGTTTCTTCAAATTTAAAACTTGAACACAGCCGCAGTGGCACCGTCTCTACTGTTTGCCGGTAGGTTTATATTGAAATAAAGTTTTTTAAAATAAAGTTTTTTAAAATTTTATTTCAATATAAACCTACCGGCAAACAGTAGAGACGGTGCCACTGCGGCTGTGTTTAAGTTTTAAATTTGATTTATAAGCTTTTTTAATGAAAAAATAGCTCTCGGGTCTTGGTGTAGTGGCTAGCTTGCTGGCCATCTGTACCAAGGGTCGTGGATTCCCATCCCGTCCCATGTGACAAAAATTTATTTTTCCTATTGTATTGGGTACCAATCCAATTTAAATAAATAGAGACGGGACTAAATGGCCTTCGACCTTAAATAATAAAAATATTGTGGAAGAAATCTTTTGAACAAATGTTTTGTTTTTTAATTTAAGTTAGTTATAGGCTATTTATTAACAATAAAATATTGGAAGTTGAGAAACCAATGACTTATTAAAATTTTTAATATCCGATAGATCTCTTCAAATATTTTATTGATAAGAAATTTTTATTACTTTCTCTTACCTATGTATATATGTAATATATATATAGAGAGAAAGTATTGGATTCATGTCAAAAATTCGATGTCGAGATTTTGATGGATCTTCACGTTTTGAGGTCCCCTGAATCCAAAAAAGTGGTTTTCGCGACATGGTCTGTCTGTGTGTGTGTGTGTGGGTGGGTGTGTCTGTGTTCAATTTTAAGCATGAAGGAATTGAGCTATGAGGCTGAAATTTTATATTTAAGTTAAACACCCTCCTGGACCGGAAAAATAAGCTTTTAATCAAAATCGGCCAAAGAGTACTAGTACTTTACTGATGTACTTTTTCAGTTTTTTTCGATTTTCTCAAAATTTGCTCCAACGATTTTTTTTAAAATTCAAAAATCAATTATTTTTTAGATGCTCTTTAAAATGTATATTCTCATTTTGCGATTGAAATCTTCTGAAGACCACTTTACTCTTGTATTTCATAGGGAAGGATAGGAGAAATGGTTGCCATGGTAACAAAATATAAATATTAGAGTTGGGAAGAATAAAACCAGCGTTGTCGAACACCTTTACACTTTTATTCAGGTAGACGTTTCGGTAACCATAACGGTTGCCATCTTCAGTGCCAATGGAAGTTTTTCAAGGTGTCCCTGTCATACATGATGATCTTATATAGTATAGGAAGCATCAGCCTGGAGCGCTCGGCAAGTACTTGCCGAGCGCTCCAGGCTGATGCTTCCTATACTATATAAGATCATCATGTATGACAGGGACACCTTGAAAAACTTCCATTGGCACTGAAGATGGCAACCGTTATGGTTACCGAAACGTCTACCTGAATAAAAGTGTAAAGGTGTTCGACAACGCTGGTTTTATTCTTCCCAACTCTAATCTCACATACCCAGCATACAACTTAATTTAAATATAAATATTTTCCCATACTTATAAATTTTACATCTGAATTCAAATGTTCCGTACTGTCGGGAACTAAATATATGTCGACACAAAAAATCTGGTGTGACAAGCACAGAACACAACTTTCGATTACCGAAGGTAAGAGAAAGTTGTGTGCTGTGCGCCAGTCACACCAGATTTTTTTATTTATGAACTTGCCCTGTTTCTAAATTAAAAATGTTTTTTTTTTTTTTTTATTTAATCAAATTCGAGATATGAAGTCATTTATGAGTTTCTCTTGATCACATAAATTATTTCCATTGATTTATTAAAATTTTATAATAAATTAACGAAAGATATTAACCTTAATATGTTTTATTCTAAACTCTCATGGAAAATAGGATTATAATTTAATAAAATAAATGAATAAGGATGAATTATATTGCTAATATAATTTAATCCCTTTGGGGCTAGATTGAATAAATTAAAATATAATAACCTCATTGACCATTTAAATAGATATTCTAGAATACCTTTTGGTATAAAATTATTAGGCTCTTTATGATTGAAAATTTAATATATATATATCATTTATTATTATTTCAATAAAAGGGCTTATGATAGAATTTACATTAGAATATAGTATATGGGTGCGCAGAGACTATAAACCTTCCTCGATGTGTGGTTATAATTACTTTTAAAGTATTACTTAACAACTAATGCATTTTGTAAGAGCATTTACAAGTTTATATTCTGTTGGTATTTTATCTTTATTAACATAGTAACCGTACATAGTAGGTGTTATCAGAGAAACATCCCTTTCTATATAATACTCTCAGGGAATTTAAAATTATTATACGCGTACTAGGGTTTATATAACAATACCGTGAATTAATCCGGAATCACAATAAAATATTATGAAATAAAAAATGATTATATCTGGCTGTGTTTAACACGAATATCTTTGGAGCTTCGGACATCCCTAAAAAATCTGCTGTGCCTGTCACACCAGATTTTTCGTGTCGACATATATTTAGTTTCCGCCGATATTAGAATTCAAGATGTAAGATTTATTAGTATGGAAAATATTTATATTTTGTTACCATGGCAACCATTTCTCCTATCTTTCCTAAGAAGTGCAGTGAGGGACAATATTAAGTCCCACCCATGAGTTTTCTACGTGTGATTATTTTACTGTTTTTAAAAAAAATATTATATATTTTTTAATGGAAACTTTAATGGTTCAAACTTAGAAAATTTCCAAAAAAGATTTTCATTTTCTTTTATAAAAACAATGAAATAATTGCCCTCGGGGCTTGGTGTAGAGGTTAGCGTGCTAACCTCGTATACCAAAAGTCGCGGGTTCGGACCCCAGGCGGTCCCATGATTTTATTTAACGCACTTGGATACCAATTGGCTTAAATAGAAATGCCTGGACCCGCAATAGATATATTTAAACATACGAGTTTCGTTAAAAGTCTTAAATGGCCTAAGTTGCCGAAAAGACTGTGTGGAATGTGAGTGTGAATGGGAAAAAAGTGTGAATGTTAAAAAAAAAAAAAAAAAAAAAAAAAAAATGAAATAATCACAAGTAGAAAACGCCAGGGTAGGAATTAATATTGACTCTCACTGTACAAGAGTAAAGTCTTCAGAAGATTTCAATGGCAAAATGAGAATATACATTTTAAAGAGCATCTAAAAAATAATTGATTTTTAAATTTTAATCAAAATCGTTGGAGCGAATTTTAAGAAAATCGAAAAAAACTTAAAAAGTACATCAGTAAAATACTAGTACGCTTTGGACGATTTTGTTTAAAAGCTTATTTTCACACTCGAGGAGGCTGTCTAACTTAAATAAAAAATTTCAGCGTAATAGCTCAATTCCTTCATGCTTAAAATTGAACACAGACAGACAGACAAACCATGTCGCGAAAACCACTTTTTTGATTCAGGGGACCTCAAAACGTGTATATCCATCAAAATCTCGACATCGAATTTTTGACATGAATCCAATACTTTATATATTAACAATATATAGAGGTAAGAGAAAGTAAAATGATTATGAAATTCTGTTTAATTAAACGGAATAGTAAGAATTGGTTTGGGATTGATTGAATTATCATCTGACCATCTAAATTTAATCAATTATGTGTGTGACAGATAATTCTCTGTTTTTTTTGTTTAACATTAACTAATTTCTTTAATCAAGAACTCTTCTATTCCAAGTCTTGATCATATCTAAAATAAAATCAGACTCTGGAGAGTGTCACTTCCATTAAGGAAAGGGAATTTTTCATTCTTTTCAAGTAATCTTTATCAATGGAAAAAAAAACGCTTGCTCCTTGTCAGATGTTATTTGAAAGGCGGAGTTAGGCTGGCGGGAGATGTTGAAAAATTATTCTAGAAAAGCTATCACGTGATTTTTATCAAACATACAATTTAAAAGATTTTTTTAAAGATATAAAAATCAATTATTTATGCTGATTTTGAAAATAAAATAAATTTACATGATAGGGTGGGGGTGGGAGGCTTCGTTTTGTAATTTACAATAAAATTTATTGAGTTGAATGGCTGTAGATATTTAATCAGAATAAAGGGCCAGGAGCCTTCCCGTGAAGAGCAACCAGATGAAATAAAAAAGCTTTATATATTGTTGCCGACGTTTCTAGTACCAGTCGCACACATCTTCAGGGAAAACAAAATTGTCAGATTTTAGTACAGGTTATGCGGTACTGAATTGTAATTCATGTTTATGCGTGTTGTTATTATTTCTTAAAATCGACAATATTTACAATAATAAAAATCTATTCTTCAATCAAACCTTATTTAACTTGCTTGGTTAAAGAATAGTTTTTCATTATTATTTATTGTAAATATTGTCGATTTTAAGAACATGTATACGATGATTTTATTTAAGCCATTTGGATACCAGATGGCTTAAATAGAAATGCCTCAACCCACAATAGATATATTCTCTACAACGGTTATCGTCTAAAGTCTTATATGGCCTAAGTTGCCGAAAAGACTGTGTGAATGTGTGTGTGTGAGTGTGAATGAGAAAAAAGTGTGAATGTTTAAAAAAAAAAAAAAAAAAAAAAAAACATGTATAAACATGAAATTGAAATTAAATACCAGAAAACCTATACTAATCTCTGACAATTTTAGTATAAAATATTCTAATCGATAAATAATAGTGATAATTTTTGGAATAAATAATTTACAAAGACTTTGTAGAATTTTTAAATCTTTTCTAAAATACAAGATGTTTTCAAAAATTTGGAAACACTTGTTCGAGTTCATTTTCTCTCTCATATGAAAAAGAGAAATAGCCCCCTTAGGGACTGTTTTTCTTCTCAAAGGGAGAAAAAGCCAACTCTAACGAGCGTTTCCTTATTTTTGAAACAGATAATATACAACAAAAGTTCATATATTAAAAAATGAATTTTCACAAACGGTTTATGAAAAATTTCATTCACTAGTTAAAAAAAAAACGCCTCTTGAGAGGTTTGAACTCGAGCTATTGGTTTCTTCCCTTCATACGTATGACGCCAATGTCATCTAGACTACTTACATTGTTAAGAATATCATACTTTTAAAGCTACTTAAATTTGATTAATTTTTTTTTTGTTTAGACTGAACGCACACTAATTGAGCAAAAACTGAGCATGATTCGACATCATTGAACAAAATGTTTTGCCAATGAGTGTTTTGCTCAATCGGTGTGCGTTGGCATTGAGCAAAACGTTTTGCTCTTGGACAAAACCTTTTTGCTCACTCGGTGTGCGTTCACCCTAATTAAACCAGTATATGAACTTGATTTCACAAACTGGGAATATTAAAATTCAAGCACAAAAGTATATGGAAAAATATTGAAAAATCATATTTTTTTTTTTACAGTGTAGTAAAAAAGTTCTCATTTTAATTTACCCCCATTACACTCCTCAAATAAAAAAATTGAAATCACCCCAATGAAGAGAGATATTGATAAAAAATAAATTATCGAAAAAAGAAGCTTAGATTAATATTTATGATTTTTTTTTTTAATCCCATCTTCGTGTGATGAGCATAATAGATTAATTTGTTTGGATGGCTTTTTAATAAAACTTTTCCTCGTGGTTTATTATTATTAAAAAGTTCCTTCGCTTCAATTATTATTCAAAATAATCCACTTCCTGATCAAATAACATCTCTCTCTCTATCCATTAACTTTGCTGTCAAACATATTTAAAGTTTGTATTTTATTTATTTATTTATTTAATGGTACTGGCGGCAGCTTTGTTTAGAGAGTAGTCAAATACAAATGAAATTAACCTATTTAGAAAAATTTATATAATAATAAAGCTATTATCTAGTCTAATAGCCGGAGAGAGTCGAGGGGGGGGGGGGGGCGCCAAGGACTCAGGAATGAACCAAATAAAATAAAAATAGGTATAAAAACTTTCCTCTATTAGAGATGCAATTTTTTATTCGCTTATTTATTAGTCATATTGTTCAAAATTAAATAGTAAAATAGATTACGCGCCGCCTGTACATTAGGCAACCTTAAAGCAGCCATATCGATGAAAATGGGTATCTATTTCTTATTCCAAAATTGGAGATTTGTTTCAACTTTTGGAGTAAATACAGTATGTCAACCTAATAGGATTTTCCAAAAATTTTGAAATTTGTAATTTTTTTTTTGTCATATTATAAATTATACTATTTAAAAAAGTTTTTATTCTTTCATCTTTTTTTTTGAAATCAGAATAGTTTTTGAAATAACCTACGAATAAAAAGACCAGAATGGTCGTGTTATTAAGGCATAAGGTCCGAAGACCTATAATGACCAGTGGTCAAAGCAGCCAGGAAGAAAATAAAAGCAAAAGGAGAAACATAAAAGGGAAACTCAACTGCGGGAACTGAGAAGATTGAGGTTAGACTTGAAAGTCTGAAGATGGTTCAAGACACGGCCGAATTTGGGCTTTATAGAGGATTAGGAGTTGTTGGGAGGAAAAGTAACACTTCGTTTTGAATAGGAAACCTAATTTCCTTGCGGTAGATTCAACCACAGAAGAGATGTGGGTGCTCCAGGAGAGATCAGATGTAATTGTCCCTCCCAGAACAGAAAACGAATCTTTGAACTCGAGAATATTATTGCTGTAAATAAGGGGAAAAGTTTAGCATAAGGATTTTTAGTAATAGTTAAAAATACTAAAATAACATTAATATAGTGTAGCTATAGCTACTTATAAGTAAGGTAAGTTGACCCAGGGGTGAATGCCCAATATGAATTTTTCGTGGGTGGGGAGGCCGAAGTAATTTCAAGATCACTCCCTTTACACAAAAATATTTTTATATACAGTATATACTGTAGTATATAATAAATATATTGGACTTTGTTCAAAGGATCCTATCAAAGGCAAAGTTTTCATGAATTTTTTTTTTAAATCTAAATATATCTTTTTCTCCGAGGGGTTCCTCTCAAAACAAGAGTTTTATATGTAAATATTTTCTTTCCTTTTATTAATTTTACTTATGCTATCGTAAAAATATATATATATATATATATATATATATATATATATATATACATTTAAAAATTACAGGAGGGCCGCTCGCCTCCCCCCCCCCTTATATACATCCATGCATTGTACCTACTCTTTGTAATCGCTCCTATCTTTTACCAGTCCACTAATAAGTAAAATAATGAAAATGATAACTTAACAAAAAATCTGGTGTGACTGTCGCACAGCACACAACTTTCTCTTACCTTCGGTAATCGAAAGTTGTGTACTGTGCTTGTCACACCAGATTTTTTGTGTCGACATATATTTAGTTTCCGCCAATATATTAGAATTTAAGATGTCAAATTTATAAACATGGAAACTATTTATATTTTGTTACCATGGCAACCATTTCTCCTATCTTTTCAATGAAGCACAAGAGTAAAGTGTGCTTCAAACAATTTTGAGGGCAAAACGAGAATATACATTTGAAAGAGCATCTAAAAAATAATTGATTTTTGAATTTTAATCAAAATCGTTAGAGCGAATTTTGAGAAAATTGAAAAAAACTGAAAAAGTACATCAGTAAAGTACTAGTACCCTTTGGTCGATTTTGATTAAAAGCTTATTTTTCCGGTCCCGGGGCTGCCTAACTTAAATATAAAATTTCAACCTCCTAGCTCAATTCCTTCATGCTTAAAATTGAACACACACACACAGACACACAGACAGACAGACAGACCATGTCGCGAAAATCACTTTTTTGGATTCAGGGGACCTCAAAACGTGAAGATCCATCAAAATCTCGACATCGAATTTTTGACATGAATCCAATACTTTCTCACTATATATATATTACATATATACATAGGTAAGAGAAAGTAAAAATTTATTTAAAACAAAATTATGTGAAATTATAAAACAAAAAGTGTAAAAAAAAAAAATATATTAATTTTTGTTTGTAATAAAATAAGAAAACAAAATAGGCTAAATTACCTATTGGTGTTATTTGGTACGTCTGTATGTCTCGCGTAATGCAATATGTATTCCCAAAAGTGGATAAGAAGAAATTTACCTGCAAAAAGACAAAAAAAAAATTACATTAGTTAAGCTTAAAAGTATTAATAGATAGTGTCGATAAATAAATTGAATATAAATATGAAACGATTGTCTGGAAAAATTGATTAGGGGAGGTTGCATCAGTAAGGGTCAGTTTGTTGACTTATGGCTAAATGGCTTTTATTTGTAGTGCAGAAACCCACTTCAGTTTTATTCTTACAGTAAGATATACGATATTTCGTTATTTTATTGTTAAAAGAAGTAGAATCTAAAGAAAAATAACGAATATATCAGATCTCGTCGCCATTTTGCTACCAGTCAGATAACCTAACATTTAACTAATTTCAGCTAGATATGTATATTAGAGCCAAGTTCTCTGTTAAGTTAGCTGACAAGATTTAACAAAGGGGTGATATTAGGAACACAAGCCTGGCACAAGCATCCTAACTTAACGAATATAAATGATAGAAACAATCTGCAATCTACAGATTTTTTACTTTCTCTTACCTATGTATATATGTAATATATATATATAGAGAGAAAGTATTGGATTCATGTCAAAAATTCGATGTCGAGATTTTGATGGATCTTCACGTTTTGAGGTCCCCTGAATCCAAAAAAAGTGGTTTTCGCGACATGGTCTGTCTGTGTGTGTGTGGGTGGGTGTGTGGGTGTGTGTGTGTTCAATTTTAAGCATGAAGGAATTGAGCTATGAGGCTGAAATTTTATATTTAAGTTAAACACCCCCTGGGACCGGAAAAATAAGCTTTTAATCAAAATCGGACAAAGAGTACTAGTACTTTACTGATGTACTTTTTCAGTTTTTTTCGATTTTCTCAAAATTTGCTCCAACGATTTTTTTTTTAATTCAAAAATCAATTATTTTTTAGATTCTCTTTAAAATGTATATTCTCATTTTGTGATTGAAATCTTCTGAAGACCACTTTACTCTTGTATTTCATAGGGAAGATATGAGAAATGGTTGCCATGGTAACAAAATATAAATATTTTCCCATACTTATAAATTTTACATCTGAATTCATATGTTGCGTACTGTCGGGAACTAATTATATGTCGACACAAAAAATCTGGTGTGACAAGCACAGTACACAACTTTCGATTACCGAAGGTAAGAGAAAGTTGTGTGCTGTGCGCCAGTCACACCAGATTTTTTTGTTATTGATATATAGCAAGATGTTGGAGTTGATTATTAGAATTTTTTCTAAAATCCAAACTGGTACTATGTTCGAGGTTATTTGAAGTTTAGGCTTTCACAGTTGTTAAAGTAAAAGTTGTAAAAGAATTTGATTTTCGGTTTAATTGTGGTTTATTTGTAAAATTTACAACGTTTCGGCCACTCATTCTGTGGCCTTCTTCAGGAACAATTCAACTAAGATTATATTGATACATCTGTTACAATCTCAATTGAATTGAGGGAATTAGGAATTGATTGAATATGTTCGAACTGGCAACTCCCTCTGGCGAGACGAATGTTCTAATTTCAGCTAACGCATTGCATATATGTTTATTTTTATTTTTTTTAATTTTTAAATTTTGGTAAAAAAAATTAATATTTTTAAAATTAATTATTTCAATTTATAATATTTATTTAATTCCTCGGGCTTGGTGTACTTGGTAGAGTGCTAACCTTCTAGGGTCACGGGTTCGGATCCCAAGCAGTCCGATGATTTTATTTTAAGCCATTTAGATACCAAATGATGCGACCGGCCCTAAAACATCTAGCGATGGTAAAAATATCAAACAACATAGCCCTAAGTTTTTTTTTTTTTTAGTGTGAAAATAATTTTTTAAACCTAATTATATTTTGAAAAAAAAAAATGTGATTAAAATGAAAAATGATAAAACTAGATAGAACCTCATTTATTGTTTCATAATAATAATGATAAAAATAACACATCCATAGCCGATTAAAAACATTTACTAAATTATTATGTTCTCTATGATAATATATCAAAAACCCATCAAAACATTAGCGATTTTATTCATCAGAGAACATATTTGAAAAAAAATATCTCTCTCTATCCGATATTGAAATTTGAATAATATCATCGTAAATGGATTATGATTTAATTTTAGGAGGAAATAAAAAAAAATATATATCGCGATTAATTAACAAATAGATCAACGAAACAAAAACTACTACTAGCTATATTGTTATATATAATATTGATATAGTAGAAATTAGGTCGAAAACATTGATATGATTATTATTGATGACTAGTGAAATTAATACAAGCCAATATTTTTTTTAAAACAAGAAAAAAAAAAACGAAATTATTGGTAGATTCCACACTTTGAAATTATTCAGGATTTAATGGTTTCAGAAACCCTTGACGAAGTGATAGTAACCATGTGAGGAGAAATAATTGAGATTGGACAAGACGTGGCACAGTAGTTGTTTATAGTCTATTTAGTGCCATTTGTTTCTTCCCTTCGAATCAACTAGCAAACTTATCCGACCTCTAGCAAATCATTGAAATAATAAACAAGAACATCAAAAAAGCAAACCTGTGGGGTCGTGGGACCCCCGCCAGGAACAAAGTTCCTCACGCCTTTTCTGTGCGGCTCGAATCTCGATACATGCACATACTTTTTTTTTTTTTTCTTAATTTCATGGCCTTGGAAAATCCTAAATGGATTATTTAACCATTTGGCCAGAACATGCACATACTTAGAAAGAGAATTCTCTAGAGCCGGTGGTGGCCTCGCCAAGGAAGCCTTATTTTTGGAACGAAGTTCTTTTACGCGGCTTACAGTAGGGTGATGGGAGAGAGGCCCATTCTATGTTGGTTTTTATTCTCCGGTTCTTCCCTTATTTAATTTATACTATATCTATAGATGGATAATTACAAATAAAGCTGATTTGATGTGTGTATCCTTTACTTATATACAGGGTGTTCGAAAAAGAACTCCCTAGTTTTAAGAAACTGTTATTTAATGTAAAATATACTTATTCCAGTGACTAATACATTAAATGAAAAGTGACTTAATAAAGTTTTTTACCACTAGTACACCTCGATATGCGATCCATTTGTGGACCAATCTCCCTCCAGATATTAATTAATATCAGGTGTGGCCGATGCTACTGTCGCTAAGATTCTCTGACTAAGATGGTCAATGTCACGTATCTTCTCTGCATACACAGAGTTCTTGACATAACCCCACAGGAAAAAATCCATTAAGCGCTCAGCCTTAGATGCCCGTTTCCCAGCAAGATGGATGGGTAGAGGCCCAATCGCATGGCCTCCAAGAAGCCCAGACATAACACCATTGGATTTGTTCCTGTGGGGTTGTGTCAAGAACTCTGTGTATGCAGAGAAGATACGTGACATTGACCATCTTCGTCAGAGAATCTTAGCGGCAGTAGCATCGGTCACACCTAATATGTTAACTAATACCTGGAGGGAGATTGAATACCGCTTGGATATCTGCCGGGCTACAAATGGATCGCATATCGAGGTGTACTAGTGGTAAAAAAAACTCTATTAAGTCACCTTTCATTTAATGTATTAGTCACTGGAATATGTATATTTTACATTAAATAACAGTTTCTTAAAACTAGGGAGTTCTTTTTAGGACACCCTGTACAATAAAATAAATATTTGATTTTCGAATCCATATAATTAATTTCATTATGAAAAAGATTTTTTCCCCAGAGTTATTATCATCGACCAATCCCTGGTTTTGTAATCCCATCCCTTCTATATTTTAAAGCTCCTATAATTAATAATCATTATCAAATATCAATTGTAATTATTCTCACATGAACAGAAATGATAAATATTCTTTCTAGGAACCCTTTAATTATTTGATATACTACTATACGTATCAAAAGTAAGTAAACATCAATTTGTTCCCACTCAAGTATTCATTTATTTTTATTTGTTTATTATTATTTAGAATTAAATGGCAGAACAATGTAAGGTTCGTTTTCATTTTTCATAGATCGATAAAAATTCGATAGATTTATGAGTTTATTCAGGCCTCTATTAATTAACTTAATAAGCTTTTAATTATTTAAAATTACGTTATGGATTTCATAATTACATTCGTCAAGATAAATATTTATTAAATAATCAACAATGTTCACGAGCTTAGTCTAGTGGCTAGCGTGCTGGCTTTCTAAACCAAGGGTCGCGGGTTCGGATCCCAGGCAGTCCGATGATTTTATTTAAGCCATTTGGATACAAAATGGCTTAAATAAGAATGCCTGGCCCCCTAATAGATATATTAAATATTAAAGGTTATCGTAAAAGTCTTATTCATTTAGAGTTAAATTGAAAAAAAAGACATGAATAGAAAGGAGGTAGGCAATTAAAAACTTCTTGAATTCTATTTAAAACTGACAAAGAGAAATGAACGTCTGATTGGGGGTTGCCAATATTCAAAAATCTTAAATAAATATAATCAGAATAATGAATATTCATGTCCTATGTCACAATGCAAACACATAAAAGCATATCATGAGTAATTCAATATTATGATGTCTGAGGTGTAAAGTCTTGAAAATTAATAATTGATACAGACAAATGGAGAAATTATAATAAAGTTAATTAGTAGTTAAAGCCACAATCGCAAGCCAATTAGCAGCCAGGATGCTGTGTTCCAGTTGACGTGCAATGACAGTAAACCATTAAACTCAATCCAAAAGCAACAATAATAATAATAACAGTAACTCTATTTAAGACAATGAGAAATTTATAGGCATAATCAAAATTACATATACTATCCGCGTCTCGGGATATGATTAGTAGTTATAAAATAAATTTTTGATCTTACTTTTATAAACTTCTTTTCATTTCTATCTTCATACCATCTATTGTAATAGTATTGAGACTAAAGGTAGTTAGGCACCCCAAATAGAACACGAACTTTTTTTCTGATTAAGGTTGTTCGGATAGTACCTCGTAAGTCATAATAGAATCTAAATTTTTTTTTTTAATAAAATTAAAAATTTGAATGCCAAAATTTCTTATTATAATTTAGTCGTGACCTATCATAGTTTATAATTGTATTAAGTTAATAATTTAATTACCAAAAATAATAATGAATTACTTTTGACTTGAGCAGTTTTTCACGCAATATAGATCTGGCAACATTGCATTTATCAGCTGTTTATTTTAAATCTTAAAAGCCTTCAATTTTATTTTATTTAATATTAATGCAAATCAGTTTAAACACAATGGACGATTTGCGAGTAAAAATATCGTAAAATGGAAAAAACAAAATGTAACTGACAGCGAGAAATGAGTATTATTTTATGCGACGTTGCCAGGCTGGTCTGAGTCTCGTGACTATCTTATTTTTAAATATTGGCGAATACCAAATGTCGCGGGTTCGAACCCAGGCAGTCCGATGATTTTATTTAAGCCATTTGGATACCAGATGGCTTAAATAGAAATACCTGAACCCTTAATTAGATATTTCCATGAAATAACGGTTATCTTTAGAGTCTTATATGGCCTAAGCTGCCGAAAAGATAGACGGACATTAGCGAATTATACATATACCAGGTAGATACTAGAATAACCCTGGACTGGAGTTAATAGATTTCATATATAATTATAATAGAAATTTCTATTTATCTCTTTTATAATAATTTATATTCACATCCTATACTAAGAAAAAAAAGCTCTTCGAGAATAGAGGTAGTTTCTTAGCAGATAAGAAGAAAGCTTCCCCCCATTTTCATTCTGATAAAAGCAGTGTTTGTATACAATTTGAAAAAGGATCATGTTTTCATCATTTATTATTTTTTTTTTTTAATAAAAATATTCAATGCTTTCATTCAAAAAAACTAATTTACATAAACTACAAATCGAAATCATAAACAAAATCTGATGTGACTGATCGCAGAGCATAAAAATATCTCATACATTCAGTAATCAAAAGTTGTGTGTTGTACTGTATTACAATAATTTTTTTGTCGAAATATATTTTGTTTTAAATTATTTTTTGAGATTTCTGGGTAGATATTTTGACTAGCTGGCTAAGGTACAGAGATGAAGAAGTATTGCTTGAGTTGGAAGTAGTCTCAAATTCAATAGCTTTGAAATTGCCCCAAGAAAAATTGAGAAAATATGGGGTTTTACAGGCCCCCCGGAAGGATAGCTTTTCCCAGTATTTGAAATTCAAAAAGAAAATACCCAAAATAAAAAGGATATTTGAAATAGAAATTACTTAGAACCCAGGAATTTGAAATACAAAATACAAATATATTTCAAATACTGTATTTAAATTACAGTGCTTGAAATAGTGCCCGCTCTTGTCCAAAGGTTACATATATCACTCACAGGTTTCTATCTTCGTAATTGCTTACCATTTATCTTGTCTTCGTAATTCGTATGTCAATTCATTTTTTTTGTCTGTTAGGTTTTCTCTTAATTCTTCACATTGTAAAACAGTACAGTCTCTTTTCCTTCCGTGCATAATCTAATCTACATTCTCTCCAGCTTCCATTCCCACACATCATTTCAGTCCTGCCTTTTAATGTGTGTCTCGCAGAATAAGGTAGTCTTCTCTGATTGGTCTGTCCTTTATGTTCTTGTAGTATACACAAAAGTTTGATTTGTCTGTCTTTCCAGTATATCTGTATATCTTGGTCCTCTAAATTTGCTAAAATGTCTTTTTTTTTGGAATGGGTGCATAGGTCTGAAGACCTATAATGACCAGTGGTCACATGACGCCAGGAAGAAAATAAAAACAAAAGAGGAAGCATAAAAGGGGGAACTCAACTGCGGGAACTGAGAAGATGCCTGTTGAGATTAGACTTGAAAGTCTGAAGATTGTAGATTTTGGGGAAGATAGACGCAGGGAGCTTGTTCCAATCTCGGGAGGTCATGGGATCAAAGGAAGATTGGAATTGACTAGTTCTGTTAGAAGTGAGCTGAACAGAATAGGGATGTGGGATGCTTGACGATGCCTCCCTTGTGTTTCGTGAGGTCTGTCATGGTCTTGATGATTTCTTCACTTCCTTTCATCTTCTTTATGATCGTGGAATATATTACCCTGGTATTTTTCTATGTAATTTATATAATTGCTAATCATCTGTCTGTACCAAAATATCTCAGACACAATAAGAGCTAGAGCCATGATTTTTTTTTTCATTTTGTAGAGTATCTGTCAAAGAGGTGCAGGAATATAAATTCGTTCCGTAAATCGCAGCGGTATTCCCACTATGTGTGATTATCTAAAAACGCTTGACCGAATTATTTCAGAATCTATAAGAGCTAGAGCAATGGAAGTTTTTTTTATAAATCCCGGGACCCTGAAACAAATCATTCAGCGACTCAGAGGGCGGAATCCCCGGCCTAGACGCAAGAACGACGCAGTCGGGCTTAGCATCTAGTTTAATTCAAAATTCATCGCTACTTTTATTGCCTATCCTGCTTAGCAATTTCAGCAATATCTTTAAGATATAAAAAAGGCACCCTTAAATTATACTACAGTTATTTTCATAAAATATAATCCTCTTTCTATAAAAAGTAAATTAGACAAAGCTTATTTTATAAAACTCGTAAAAAAAAATTTTTTCTCAAGAAATCATCTTTGTTTTTGATGATACTTTAAAAATAATGAAAGCCCCATTAAATGTTAGATAAGAAGGAAAGAAATTTATGAATTTCACAGCCTTAATATTTCTTATTTGTTTTTATAATGAAATATGTTTCTCCCTACCTACTACCTTGATATTGGTTTATTGTAGAGCACGAAAGAGAGAAGACACATTTCGTAATAAAGTCGAAAGGATTATTGGAAAATTTTATTTATACCTATTATCAGTTAACGTTTTGTTATCTTATGCTTTTAATGATTCCACATTAAAAAAAAGACTCGTTATCTAAGAAATTAAAAAGGATTCTTACATAAAAAATATTTTATCCTTTATCGAAATATTATTTAATCCGAATTTAGAATTTAATAAAAAAATATAATCAAATTCATCTCTGATATTCACATACCCTATTTTGGTTTGATAAATGAAAAGTGGTGGGGGTTGGATCACACTCCCAAACGCATGTAGAAGGTTAACTATCATATGAGGCCCTTGACCTCAGAAGTAGAGAATTTGCTGCCAAAGATCAATGGTTCGGATCAATCAATTGGAATAAATAGAGCCAGGTCTAAATGGCCTCGGATGCCTTAAAAGTTCTTAAATTTATGTCAGAGTGTCAACAAAATTAACTACATTCATTGTATTTATATAAAACATAAATTATTACAATTTATTATAGTGAAGTATTTATTTATTTAATGATAACAGAGTATCGTGTGCCCAGGGTGTTCATATGGTAAGATAGCTCTGACTTTACCATCACGCGAGTAAAAAAAAAATTACACCTAAAAAAAAAGGAATCAGGTCACGTTAATCTCGTCGAGGAATAAAATTTATTTCTTTAATACGATTTTTTTCTGGCTGAAGAAAAAAAAAAAAAATTTGCCTATTGAAATTCCCTTCAAGAGTTAGAGAAATCATAACTGATAAGAGGGCTTTAGAATTCGCTGATAGAAGATGCATCCCCCCATTTGTCCGAGTTCCAATCTGCTTCTGGCCCTCCTTAAGCACGAATGCTGTCCTATTTCTAAAGATATTCTATTCGGATATATAAAGAAATGTTTATCCAGGGGGTGTGAAGTGTCACGCTTACTTTCGGTCACTCCGCCACAAAATAAATATTTAAATGTGTTTTTTTTTTATTCTTTCTTCTCACTTTCGATTTGAAGGAATTGTTTTTTTTTTTTTTTCTTATTTGTATGTTTGTTTGCCTGTGAGTCATTGATAAAATAAATGGTGTAGAAACACAAATTACTTTTTTAATGCAAAAATCGAAGAAAAAAAATGAGAAACTTTTTGTCATTGAATGCTTCAGCATTTAATAAAAAAAAAAAAGGAACAATTTTTTTTTAAGAATCTGAGTTATTATTTATATAGGAAAATACAACTGGGCTTTTATTGGGCCGGAGTTCTGGAACCCTGAACCAGATCTAGCCTGGTCGAGCCCAATAAGAGTCCCGTTGTATTTCCATACACAATAGGGTACAGGGCCTGTATTGGGCGGAGCTCTGGAACCCAAATCAAGGCTTGACCTGAAATAATCCAATAAGGGTCCCGTTGTATTTCCCTAATGTGTATGGATATTAGCAATAAAAAATTTTTGTCATAAATCGCGGTTTATTTTAGTTAGTAATTAATAATACAAATTAATTACACCTTTTCCCCCTCACTCTTTCTGAGACAAGGGCGCATACAAGAAGAGGGGGGTAAAGGGGCAAATTACCCCCTCCGAGATTTGAAAAAAATACTTTTTTCGAAAAAAAATTTATTTTTAATGTAAAATTTTAAATACTTAAAAATTTGATTTGTATTTATTCTGGTAAACAATAGAATCCGCCTTTAAATTACCGAAATTAAGAAAAAATTGTGTACTGTGCGACTTGTCACACCAGATTACCCCCCCCGAGAAACACCTCTGGTTCGCCCTTGTTCTGAGACCATCATCAGGTGATGTATTCACTTTGAAAAACAAACGCCAACTGAGGAAGTGGCGGCGCTAGTGTCGCCTATATATGTAGCTAACTTCACACTTTTAACCTTTTGAAGGCGTATCTTTTAAAATGGACATAAACTGGCCTAACTATAAATTTATAGCACTTTTTTTAATGGTTAATTTACTTGTTAGTTATTTAATGTGAAAATGGGTGAAATCCGGCAATTCAAATAATGGCTCATTTACAATAATTTCGTTTAATCTTAGGAAAAAGGAGAAAAGCAAAAAAAAAAAAGATAAATTTTCATTTTCTAACGAAATGCTTTCAACTGACTAATGATTTAACGATTCACTTTATCTATCTATAATCCTATTAGGGAAACGAGGCGTGCACAGGCCAAGCAGGAAGTAAGTACTCCAAGTGGTTGACTAGATCCACCAATTTGCATATATTCAAATGAATACCGATTTATTGATTGGGATTCACTAAGTTCCCCCTCTTTCTGAAACATTGCTTATTTACGGTTTGTCTGTGCCTGTAATGAGATGCTAAGGAGTAGGGGAAGAATAGGACTGCCGCCAAGTGATTGCAATTCAAATAGAGAAGAAAGAAAAGTCCCAATGCAAAAGAAAATAAATTCGTTACCTGTTTTATTTTGAATGTATTCCAATAAAAAAAAAAGGGAAAGTAATTTGTATTTGTGCCAATAGATTGCCCTGCTGAGGGTTGGAGAATAATTTTCTGGCGAAACTTTAATTAATTTAGATTGAACCGATAATGATTTAGCAAGGAAAAAATTCTTTAAATCAGGATCTATTTTATTAATCTTTTCTCAAACCTTTGTGAAGGCTTAAGTGAAAGATTTGTCAAATGTTTAAAGGCGCATCTTTCCATTTAAAGGCGTATCTTTCCAAATATCACACCGTGTTCAAGTGGCTAAATTTTTTTATTTTGATAAATAATACCTAAATGGAGTAGATTATTTAATAAAAAATTTTAAATAGTGATTTGATACAAAATTTTCAAGTAGCTCTAATGATGGCTCCAACCAGAACTGAAGTTTCGTCAGCGTTGGTGTAAAATTTTATTAAATTAATGAAACTGAATGATTTTCTCCTGGATTATTTTCTCTTTGCCTTTAACTTCATTTAGTTCATATAAATTGCTTGGAATTGGATAAAAAAATAATTCAACGATAACTCACATCGATTAGTCACTGATTTGTGCGAGTCGACTGACTTTTCTCCTCTTTTGCCTCTGTTCTGTGTAATTTTCAATGAATTAGAAGCAAGTTGATGGAAGGGAGCTCGAGTCTAAACTCCCCGACATCCATGTCTAATTATTCAGTTATTATTTATTTGTAATTTCCCATTTTTTAGTTATATCGAAATTGATATTTATCGTAGGTCGATCATTAAAAATAATCAAATTTCATTTTAAAATTAAACCAACAACTCTATTATATATAATTGTATAATTACTCTTGACCATTAAAATTGAAATGATTGAAAATTTATTTTATTTTTTTAAATTATTAATCTCTCTAAAATAATTATTTTAGAGCAGTGGTTTCCAAAAGGTGCCGCGAGAATGCCTCAGATTTTTAGGTAAAAAAATGAGGTGGAAAAAATTCAAGTTTCCCACAGGCCGGAAAAACTCAAACTTTCCTAAAAAACCCCTTGTGAGCTGGTTCCGCACAGAAACCGCACGTCTCAGTACCAGAGGTGCAGCGGCTAGATGTATGGGAGAATTTGTTACAAAGAAAACAACGCATAGGTGCTGGATAAAACTTTCTAACCTCCAGGTTAAGATAGCCAAACCCCGATTCTGGAGGGGGGAGATTTGGGGGTTGAAAATGTTAAGACGATCAAAGGTGTTGAAATAATCTCTCCATTATCTCTGCGAGTAATTTTATAAAGATCTACCACATTTTGCTCTTTCAGTTCTAAAAGAATTTCCTCTTTCGAGGTTTCAATTAAATCAGGGCAATATATTAGTCCTTTTGAACTGTTGAGTTTTTGATGGGGTTTTACTATCACAGGAATGTCTTTAATAAAATTGTCCATTTTTAGAAGAGCTTCAGCTTGGTTTATCTAATAATGTCTCCACTAAAATAGTACCGTTATGTAGTTTTTTTAATTTGTTTGACTTGACCGGCCTGATAATTAATAACTTTATTAATTAAAAAAGGGGACACTTTTGATAAATTTTTTTTCCTTGTTAGCATGTGAGATTACTAGGAATCGTGGCTGTGTTAGAAAATTACTCATGTTTCTAGGTTGTTCATTTTGATTATTAAGATAAATAAGCGATCTACTACTATCTCGAGGTTTATTACTAGTGCTCCTGAGTCGCTTCACTGGCAACTTTTCTATGGGAGAAGCTGTGGAGGGAGAAGACTCCCCGTCTCCCTCCCCTTCCATTTGGAGACATGGCCCTTGGCCAGTCTCAGAGAAGAGAGTAGAAATAAACAATGATTAATTTATTAAGTGTAACAATGGTAATGAAAAGAAAAAGGGTTAAGAATAATTAAAGTTGATTATCTGTTAGGCGGAGCGCTGAGTTGCAGAGCGTGATCCATCCACTATGAAAGCACTCACTCGACTCGATCTGAAATTTTAAAATCTGAAAAGGATTGTTATAAGGCTCAAAGAAAAGCATAACAACAACAACTGATATAGCGGTAGGGTTAGAAATCTAGGGATCCCAAGCTCAAAACTTGGCTTGTCATTTTTTTTTTTTGTATTATTTATTGTATAAAAAATAAATATTATATTTATATTTAAAAATATTTTATTTATATTTCCGACATATTTATTACATACTTTTACAGAAAACAATGAATATTATACAATCAATTAGATATATAAATGAATAATTAAAATATAAAATAAGGCAGTAAGATATAGAAAATTAATGTTTTTCTTTATGAAATATCAAAAGAAATATTTCGCCAATACATTTGCTGTCAACAGGAAGTAAGTGTCTGTTTAGTTAGTTAGTTTATATATCTAATTGACTTATTATTAATTGTTTTCTGTATAAATATGTAATATGTAATAAATATGTCGGAAATATAAATAAAATATTTTTATAATATAAATATAATATTTATTTTTATACAATAGATAATACAAAAAAAAAATGACAACCCAAGTTTTGAACTTGGGATCCCTGGATTTCTAACCCTCTCCTCTACCCATTACGCTATCAGTTGTTGTTGTTTAAATGCTTTTCTTTGAGCCTTATAACTAGAGACCGGATTTTTATGCAGCAAAAACCGCTAAATATGCCATATAATATGCAGTAAAAGTATTAAAATATGCAGCCAAATATGCAATATATTTATGGCAAAAATATTGAGTAAATGGCTTCCAATTAAAGGTAAATCATGATTTCTACTGATGTAAAACTAATGGTGTTTTATTTTTGGAAGGAAATGATTAAAAAAAAAAAAAAAAATTGGTCTCGCAATAAAAACTAAATTTAATTAAAAAAACAAAACAAAACAAAAAAAAAAAACAGTAATATCAGTACAGTCAAATGTGTTAATTTATTTAACAAAATAGTTTTCTATAAAATATATACTAAATATTATTTAACAAAATAAACACTTTATAAAAAAAAAACGTAATATTTCTGAGAAACTAACTTTTAATTTGTAACTGAACGTATAATTAAAATTAACAATGAGGAGAGTAAGGGAGCCGGAAGCAATTAAAGAAAAATTATTTCTCTTTTTTCGCTTTATTTAATACAATTGTCGACGTTTCGGTCGATTTTTCCGGGCTTCATCAAGACAAATGTTATTGACTCGAGCTTAGAGGGGCTCTTGGCAAACATAACATTTGCCCTAATGCTGTTCGCACCAACAGTTATGTCAGGAGTTGCCAAGAGCCCCTCTAATCTCGAGTCAACAACAATTGTCCTGATGAAGGCCGGAAAAATTGGCCGAAACGTCGACAATTGTATTAAATAAAGCGAAAAAAGAGAATAATTTTTCTTTAATTGCTTTCGGCTTTCATGAGGAGATCAAGATCATTGCTTTTAATTTGCATTGTAATTTACAACTAAAAGCATTTCAAAATTAACTTCTTTAAAATTATAGCGTTTATCGCTTAATAAAGTTTTATATTTTGAAAATGATCGTTCCACATCAACAGATGTGATAGGGGCATATTTAAATGAACTTAGTGCAATAGGTTCGATTTCCTCCATCACATCAACTTCATCTCCTTGAAGTATTTTATTGATTTTACATAAATCCGCTAGTCCAGGATTTTTTTCTAGGATATGTTTTAATTTATTTTTCAACAAATTTCCTTTTTCCCCGGGTATTTGATTTACATGGGTTTTCAAATTATCAATTATATTAATATTTTCGCTCAATGCTATCCCACGCCTTTCTAAATCTTCAATAATTTTTAAAAGAAATTTACAATTGGCATAAATGAATGCCAGATCTTTGCCAGTATTGGTGGTTTTAAGCAATTCATGTACTTTTTGGACACAGAGAGCATCGTCCACTTCTGCAATTTTAAGAACCACACTCTTGAATTCAAGAAAATTTTCTGCATAGAAAACTGCTGCTGCAAGCCACGTACCCCAGCGAGTTATTACTGGTTGGGGAGGCAACGGTTTTCCAAGCATTAATTCTTTGTAAACATCAACCCTTGAAGGGGCCTTTAAAAACATTTTTTTGCCGTTGTTTATTAATTTATTTATATGAGGAAAAATTTCTCTTATTTTTTCCGCTAGGCGATTGCAGGCATGAGCGATGCATGTCACATGTATCATTTTAAAGTAAAAAATTCTTAATGATTGTCCGGCCTTTTTTTTTTTTTTTTTTTTTTAAAAAACATTCACACTTTTTTTCTCATTCACACTCACATTCACACACACATTCATACAGTCTTTTCGGCAACTTAGGCCATTTAAGACTTTGACGATAACCGTTGTAGAGAATATATCTATTGTGGGGTCAGGCATTTCTATTTAAGCCATCTGGTATCCAAATGGCTTAAATAAAAATCATCGGACTGCCTGGGTCCGAACCCGCGACGTTTGGTATAGGAGGTAGGCGTGCTACCTACTACGCCAAACCCGGGGGCTGTCCGGCCTTTACCATATAAGGGGGGCTGCATCAGAAATAAATAGCAATACTTTATTTTCAATCGACCCTGTTGAAATAAATTTTAGCCCATCATTAATAAATCGACATATAGTCTCATAATTAGTTTTTTCAAGATGTTTTGAACAGACCAAAAATGGATTTTTTGGAACATTTGGGCTTAAAACGCCAACCAATAAACTAGCTACGTAGATACCCCTAGGGTCGGTAGTTTCATCTACAATTAAATATAAACAATTATCAACTAACTCATTTTTAATTTTCTCTATAGTCTTATTATAGCAAATGGGTAGATAATTTTTTCTCAACGTGCTTTCGTCGGGAATTTTGTTATTTGTGTATTTGGCCAAAAAGTCTTTGAAGGGGGCCTTTTTGCAAATTCCAAAGTGGGATTCCAGAAGCCACCATGGCATGACACAAATCTTCAAAAAATATTGTTTGTTCAGCTATACCACGCATAGAAGTTAAGAGTTGCTGAGTTTTGACATCTTTACGTTTGACGCTGGCCAAATGTAAGTCTACAAAATAAGGCTCGATTTGTAATTAAAGAAATAAAAACCTAATTAAACGACATACCTGTTTTGACGTGTTGATCAACTTGCGACTTCCGATAGCTCGAAATTTTTTTCCGCATGGATTGCAAAAAACAACATTACCTTCAGTCGTAAATATTTTATCCTTTTCATAGGGAGCAATCCATTGCGAAATTTTTGAAGCAAACGAGGACCCCTGTTTTGGCATTTTTTTTTCTTTAATTAATTTGACTTCGAACTATGAACACAACTGACTTGATATTCATCCAACGAAAATTCTAGCAAAACTAAATTTATTTCTTAAAAGAGGATATAAAGAATAAAAAATATATAGTTATTTATTTTTTACAATGTAATAAAAGGATTTAAATTTTTTTTTCGTTTAATTTTTTTTTTTTTGTTTTTAGAAAAAAAAAAATTAAAAAATTAAAATAAAATGGAACTTTTACTGAAAAAAAAATTTAAAATATCCAAAAAGCTTTAAATATGCAACTTTATGCAATATTGGCCAAATATGCAAAAATATGCAATATAGAATTTGAACCCTAGCTCCAAGGGGGCATGATTCGGATAGAAAATTGGTTTTCAGTGATGTACCTATTAGCAAATAGAATATGCAATTGCATAGGAATCCGGTCTCTACTTATAACAATCCTTTTCAGATTTTAAAATTTCAGATGAGAAAAAAAATTGTTACAGGGCGCATTGGACGAAAAGTTCGATCAGGATACAAATATTTTTCACTATAGATTCACCATATAAAAGGAGATCAAAATCGGTGACGAGTCAACCGTGTACTCTCCTTGTGAGTGAAAACACTGTGCAATGTCATAATAATTATATTATAATTAAATTAGTAATCATTGTGTTAAAAATAAATTAATTTTCTACCCTTATATTAATTAGCTGGAACTTTTAAATGAAATGGAATAAATCCCTTTGTATCCATATGGGAAAAACTAACGCCATCTCTTGCCGCCTAGAGTAACTCGGTACTGAATCGTCTTCTAACGGCTTTTCGAGACGCGCACCTTAAAAGAGAGCCCAGTGGCGGAATTGTGGGGGGCCCAGTGGGGCCGGGCCTCCCCCAAAGCCTTCTCCAAAATAAAAAAATACCTATTGTTTTCCCTAATTTTTTTAAATAATAATTTTAATAACTCTCATAAATTCTAAAATCTAACAAAAAACTTATAAATAATTGAAAAAAATCTCTAATATTTACGAATTTTTGTATTAAAATTATTTTTTATTTCAAGAAAAAAAATTTTTTTTTTATTTGTTTTTTATTTATAATTATTATTATCTAAAAAACTTTACTTGATTACTTGATTGTATCTTGACTATGAAAATAGCAAAAAATTTTAATAACAAAAACTCATTTATCATCATATTGTTACATTAAATAGAATACGTAGTGGGGATCTAACAACCACTATGTATACCAAAGGAGACTTTAACTCTCTCCCACTAGAATAGTTCACTGAGGATGGGCGAATAAATTTTGCCCGAAACGTCTGGACATTCAAAGGGAATCGAGAGCGTTTTTATTTCTTGGCTGCCTGCATTTACACATCCTTCCTCTATCTAAAAAAAATCCACTTTAAGTTTCTTGGAAAGAGGGGGGGTTCATAAAACTTTTTGCCCCCCCCAAGCAGAAATCCTGGCTACGCGCTCAAGGCCGTAGCCAGGGGGGGGATCAAGGGGGATTGATCCCCCCCGAAATAAAAAAAAGATATTTATTTTAGTGCGCCCGTCTTACTTTGTTATTATACACAACATAATAGTTAATCAATCACTACAAACAAAATTCTGGTAATGGTTTTCTAATAAATATATATGTTAAGTAACACCATTTTATTTATTTTATTAAAACGATTTTATGTTTTTCTACTGTTCCACCAAATTAACCCCCCCCCCCCCCCGAAATTATTTTCTGGCTACGGCCCTGACTCCGGACATACTGTTGGTGCGAACATTCGAAATATTCCTCAGATAGCATGACTTCTGGTTCATAAGACACTCTAAATAAAACTTTTGCCGAAATATGTTAAAAAAGTGTAAAAATTTTTAAATATGCAAAAATATGCAATATAAAATTTGAACCATAGTTCCACGGGGGCATGATTCGATTGGAAAATTGGTTTTCCGGGACGTACATGTTAGCAAATAGAATATGCAATTGCATAGGAATCCGGGCTTTAGTTATAATATGTATAGATATGTAATAAAATATTTAAAAAAAAACATGTACAAATTCTATAATCATATATCCACGGAATAGGTATATTAATAATTTTAAATGTTTATACTAATGGTCACTAGAGGCAAAGAAGAGAAGATTTCTAATTTGTAATGTGGTTAAAAAACACTGAATGGTCACGGAACTCTACATTGATAGCCGTGCAATTTAACGTTCTAAAACTCATAAAAAGAATTCCATTCAAATTAAGATATAGTAGGGAACGATATAAATTAATTTACTAATTGAATCTCAGTTTAATTTTCTAAAAGAGGGAAGAAGCAAGTTAAAAAAAAGAGTTAAAAGCAGTGAATGAGATTTGAATATTGGCAACGATTATCAGCCCAATACTAATTAAATTAAGTGGCGAATGCTTCGGTTTGCTTGCTTCGGAATATAAATGAATTAAAAATAAAAATATCGACGGGGGTAATGGTAAATAGCTTTGCTTGATGGTCGTTTGTCGGCTGCCCACTTGCAGTCAATTCAAACCCCATTTCAACGAGGGGGGAGGTTCATTTTAATGACCATAATCCCAGCGGAGAGAAGACCTTTTAAGGAAATTTTATTGATAAATTTTATAGTTCAATTCGAGATATCGAATGAGGGGATGATGGCAATTTTGATTATTATTACTTGCAATTAAAATCACCTTTTAAAATGGGAAGATTTAATAACAAAATAATTCCATTAGATGAATATTGTTTTCTGTCATAAGATGAGACTTATTTAGGATTAAGTTATATTATATTGAAAAATATTATTTATTACGGTAACAAAGTCCCCTGTCTCTTTATTGATGAAATTTTATGGACTAATTCAATAACAGGTGAGGGAGGAGATTTATTTTTCATTTTTTTTTATTATCCGATTAAATTGCCTTTTTTTTAAATGGAATTTATTTCGCATAAATTAATAATTATTAGTCTGATAAAATTTATAATGGAAAAAAAGGATTTAGTGATAATTAAGTTATGTGATATTTGCGTCCTGCAAATGGAGTATTTTATATTTAATTATAGATTAGCAGTGTTGTCGCCGTGGTGGTGGAATACATTTATTCCAATACCCCCACTGGTGGGAATCAAGAGAGTTTGACTTCTGTGAGTGCCTCATTTTTTCTATTTACGAGTTTAATGTAAATAACTTAAAATCGTGAAATTGATATTTTCTAAATTGTATTCTCATTTCAAATAAATTTTATTTTTATGCTTTATTAAAAATAAGGAACCGATCGATGTTTCGGTTATGGTTTAGGCCGAAAAATTCTGGTTCCAGTTTCGGCCAAAAACCAGCCGAAACTTAGGCCTGGCCGAAATCGGAGCTTGAAAAGATGGGATGAGACGCGAATACTAAAAAAAGAAAAAAGAAACATCGAATGAGATTCGCATCTAAAAAAATAAATGATTTTTCTAGGAGAAAAAAATGGAAATTTTACTAAAAAAAATGGAGTGATTATTTGAATCATGAGAAAATTTACTAAAAAAAAAAAAAAAAAAAAAAAATAGGCCTATGATATGAATTTTGTATAGGAAATTTTAAGAAAATGTTTAAAACAAGTTTCAGCCGAAACTAAAATTGAAGCCGATATTCGGTTTTGGCAGAAAATCTGGTTTCGCGCGGACCCTATTAAAAATTTCATATATAGGGTAATACAACTTTCTCTTACCTTAGGTAATCGAAAGTTGCGTTCTGTGCTTATCACACCAGATTTTTTGTGTCGACATGTAATTTAGTTTCCGGCAGTACACTACATTTGAATTTCAAATTGTAAAATTTATAAACTTGAGAAAATATTTATATTTTGTTACCATGGCAATCATTTCTTCTCCTACCTTTCCTAAGAAGTACAATAGTTAAGTGGTCGTCAGAAGATTCCAATGGCAAAATGAGAATATACATTTTAAAGAGCATCTAAAAGATAATTGATTTATGAAATTTAAACAAAATCGTTGAAGCGAATTTTGAGAAAATCGAATAAAACTGAAAAAGTGCATCAGTAAATTACTAGTACCCTTTGGCCGATTTTATTAAAAAGCTTCGTGTCACGTCCCATGGGGTGCCTAACTTAAATATAAAATTTCAACCTCCTAGCTCTTTCCGATCTTGAGATATTTTGTTCACAGTCACACAGACAGACCAAGTGCCAAAACCACTTTTTACTTTCTCTTATTTGGATTCAGGAGGCCTCAAAACGTGTATATCCATCATAATCTTGACATCAACAAAAGCATTAATAAAAATAAAATTCACTAATTTGAATTTGAAGTAAAAACAAAAAATTGTAAATTTTATAAATTAAAATTAAATATACAAATTAAACACTAGATTATTTGTTTCAAAGGTTTTATTAATTAAAAAATTAACACTTGATACGTATTTCGACTATTCCTTGTCATCATCAGAAGTGATTACATTCTAATGATGATGATGATGACAAGGAATTGTCGAAATACGTATCAAGTGTTAATTTTTTAATTAATAAAACCTTTGAAACAAATAATCTAGTGTTTAATTTGTATATTTAATTTTAATTTACAAAATGTTTCAACGAGAACCAACGGTCGAAAGTTTAAATCTTAATAAATTTTATAAATTTATGTACAGGTATTTATAGAAAAACTTGTAAAATGTATCTGATAGCCGTGAAGAAGTGGAAGGGGAGTGGGCGAAACGTCGTCGATAGAAAATAAATTATTTTAAAATTATAATTATCAATCTACCCCAAGTTAAAATTTCAGACAAATGGTAAAAAAATTATTTCTTATGTTTTTTTAAATTAAAAAAAATCTCATAGCTGTAAATATTTATTTAATTCTCGAAAGTCCTTTGACCCGTGCGTCTATTACGATTTGTTGGAACAACCCAATGGCATTTCGTATTCAAGTTTTAAATGCTCTAAGGAGAACTTTCTCGATTACAGGCGAATTATATTCATTCGAAAATTTCTTGAATTTTCAAATTTATTAATTGATAAAGTAACGATTGCCCCCATAGGAAATATATGGGGAGGATAGTCAGGTCTGGGTTGACTAGACTAAAATAATTGAATTCAAGGAGGATTTCCCCATTCGGCTCAGTTTTGTCTGTAGAAGTATTCCCGCCGAAGGCTGGCGACTCGGCTAGTGAATAAACAAATAAAAGATTGATTACTGGATTAGATTAGATTAAATATCAAAATATAAATTCATTAAAAATCGATATTTTTTTCTTTTTTCTGGTCATATTTAATTTCAACATGTTAAAAGACCTTGGGACAAGTGTTTAGTTGGGTCACGGTCATCAACCAAATCTTAGCCTTGGATGGGTAACCGAGCGGCATTCGGACAAACATTTCCATAGAAATAAATACATTTTATTAAGTCAAATGAGTATAAATAAATATTTCATTTTTACTTTCTCTTACCTATGTATATATGTAATATATATATAGAGAGAAAGTATTGGATTCATGTCAAAAATTCGATGTCGAGATTTTGATGGATCTTCACGTTTTGAGGTCCCCTGAATCCAAAAAAGTGGTTTTCGCGACATGGTCTGTCTGTCTGTCGTCTGTGTGTGTGTGTGTGTTCAATTTTAAGCATGAAGGAATTGAGCTACGAGGTTGACATTTTATATTTAAGTTAAACACCCCCGGGACCGGAAAAATAAGCTTTTAATCAAAATCGGCCAAAGAGTACTAGTACTTTACTGATGTACTTTTTCAGTTTTTTTCGATTTTCTCAAAATTTGCTCCAACGATTTTTTTTTTTAATTCAAAAATTTCAATTAATTTTTAGATTCTCTTTAAAATGTATATTCTCATTTTGCAATTGAAATCTTCTGAAGACCACTTCACTTTACTCTTGTATTTCATAGGGAAGATAGGAGAAATGGTTGCCATGGTAACAAAATATAAATATTTTCCCATACTTATAAATTTTACATCTGAATTCATATGTTCCATACTGTCGGGAACTAAATATATGTCGACACAAAAAATCTGGTGTGACAAGCACAGAACACAACTTTCGATTACCGAAGGTAAGAGAAAGTTGTGTGCTGTGCGCCAGTCACACCAGATTTTTTTTCGTATTTTCATTTAGAATGAGAAAAATAAATCTGTTTAATTTTATTACGTTATTTAAATATTTTTTTAAAAAATAAAAAAAAAACGGTGAGTGAATAATAAACAAATAATGCGTTTAGATATATTTTCTATAACAATGAATATAGGCTAGAAAGTAGAGATTAATAAACATATTTTGAACATGTAATATTCATATGTATTGATTGGCTATCGGAATGAATATCATTCTATTATCTGAATGGAATCCAACTAATTCTCGGGTAAATCGAGAGATAGAGAGAGAGAGAGAGAGAGAGGGGGGGGGGTGATTTATTCGCTAAGAGAGAACGCTGACAGAAAATTTAATTTGATTATGTTGAAATGGTTGAAAAGGGAGAAGAAGAGCAAAAGAGGGGGATGCGCTTGTGAAGGGTTGTGTGGTCCCTAAGGTAGCCAAACACCAGAGCAGGTGTGTAGAAAGTGTGACGTGATGGCAGTCGGGAAATTTCAACACACTATTATTGATATATCTACTTGTTGATATTAGGCCTAGAGGTCATGGCTAGGTGGTAACTAACTACAAGTTCCATTGAATCACTTATTTTCTTTTTAGTAACTTGGATCTGTAACAAATAAAAAGATCCGGTAAATAGTTCTTTCTTTGGCTTGAACTTTTAATTTTTTTTTCCCGAGTTTGAAGATATTGAATACTAATAAATATATATTTTTGTTCTTCCCATCCTGCATCCTTGCCGAAAAATTAGCGTAGTTGGGGAGTTTCGGTTTCTATTGAATACTAATGTACATAATCTAATCTAACTAATGGCCATTTGCTTAACATCTAGTCAACTAGCAAACTTATCCGATTGATAGCAAATCATCGATATAGTATATGCTTAACCTTCAAATTAAAATAAATATATATGACTCAGATGGTGTTAAAAATATTTTTATAGCCTACATTCAGGTATATTCTCTAAAAACAGACGTTAAAATTTAAAATAAACAAATGGGTGTTAAAAAGTAATGTAAAAACAAAGAGCGTTAAAAAATGCTATTCTCTAAATAAAGTTTTAATAGCATCGTTAACAATTTGCTTTTATTTCAAAGCAATCAAAATCATAACCTTACTTTTTAGGTTAAGGACGCCATTTTTATTTTAAACACGACGTTAAAATATTAAAGGCACTTCCTAGACATGACATTAATTTTTAACACTATTTACTAAATGTTAACGCTTTGGCTTTAAAGTACAGAATAGCTGTTTGAGGAAAGGAAGTGATTTTGAATAGCATTTTTTAACGCTGATTGTTTTTACAATAGTTTTTAACACCTATTTGTTTATTTTAAAATTTAAAGTCTGTTTTTAGAGAATAGACCTGATAGTGTTTCTCAAAATTGAGCAAAAATCGCCGCCAGTTGCGAGGTATCTGAGGTGGCATGATTTACAATCATAAAATGGATTTAAAAAAAATATCAATTAAATGAATTTTCAAATAATATAAACTGCTAATTTGTGAATACACTACAAAAAAAAAAAGATCCGTCCTGCGTCGTTAATTCAAAATAATAATAAATGTCAAGAGACCCCCTGCAGTTAGGCAACCAAAAGACCTGTTTCAATAAATTTAATTCTTATTTCTCAATTAAAATGTTTCGTAAAGAAAGGTTAAACACCTTGTTTTTATTTATTTTTTTTTATTATTTAGTGCCTTCATGGAACCAGAGATATTTTCATGGTGGTAAGATTGGAGGAATTACTTAGCTGCAAAGGGGGCTATTGCTCTACTCCTTTGACAGGCCCCCCGACATCTTCAATAATTTATTTATTTTATTTTTTAATTTGTTTTAAGGTCTTTTTCGGCATCTGAAGCCATATAGGTCCCTTTCATATTTATTTCAACTGTTATTGTTATCCAATTCAATTGAAATAAATTTCTCGCCTGGGACGGGATGCGAATCAGAATGGCACCAGAAGCTAAAGCTCTACCTCTGCAAGTTCAATTATCAATTTTTGAACAATGTATAGGAGCCACGATTGAAATAAAAAATACTTTTTATTTCTGCTTCGTTTCGAAGCTCTCTCATTTTGTAGATACTGTAAGATTTTAAATAATAATATTAATGATATTAATTAAATTTTGTATTTGTAGAAATTGTTATGTCCCCGATTAATTGAAAGATGAGTGACCCGAATAAAAAGAAATAAAAATATTGATTTTTTTATTTCATCCTTGACTGCCCTTATTTAAATATGAACACAGCCATTAAAAAAAGCATCTTCATTAATTTCTAGCAAGATTTAACAACTGTGCATGCCTGATTCACTCTTGAAGAGCTCTGGAACAATTCAACGAAAATATCATTAATGATTTAGTCATTTGGGTAAACAAGCTTGTAGAAAACAAAAATTTAACTCATGTTTTTTGTAAAATATTCGAATGGTAGTTTGCAATCCCCTAGGGCGGTAGTGGCGAACCTTTTTATGCGCATGTGGCAAAAATTTATGTTTAAATAACTTCAGAAAAATATTTTATCAATTTAATTTGATCTGGTTTATCATAAGATTATTATTATTTGGAGAAAGTTGTGTGCTGTGCGCCAGACACACCAGATTTTTTTATATAAAATATGAGTATTATTATATAATATTTAATAAATAGCTTATTTATATGTTCACACTATATATGATTGAATATATATTTACATGAAATATACACACAAATATGTACAATAGCTGATATTCTTTTTATTTAATCATAATTATTTACAATTTCTATTAAATATAATTACAATTGGATGGATATTTGGTTTTCTCTAAATGCAATCCATTTTAGATGGATAAAGTGAATGAACGGACGGCAGAGAGAGAGAAAAGGGCTTGAAATATTTGAATGCAAATGAGGTATTTAAGTTTGCATTCTGTCAATAGGCTAATAGCCAAGTGGTCGTGCAGTTCATATTAATTAATTATTCCTTATTCCGTCTATCGTTGTCGTTTCAAGTGTTGAATTTTACAGTTTTTTATTTTGTTATTGTTTGTAATGATTCACGCTCCAATATATTATTATTTGTTCAGTGTTCGAATAAAAGAGCCATTTACAATAAATAAATCATGGTTTTGTCAAATTTATATAACATAATTTAAACGATGACGTGTGTTGTACAATTTTAATATCATAATCGTTGTTGTTAATTTAACGATTGTGGGTGGGTGGGCGGAGGGGTTGAAAAAGTCATTTCAAATTGAAAGAGAACTTTTAATTGAGGCAATTTCGAGAACGCACCTTTTTTTTGAGATAACTTTTTTCTCCCCTCTCTCGTTAGGCTTTTCAAAAAGGGGTGGAAAAAAAATAGATAGGGATTTCTCTATTTAACGAATAAATAAATAATGTGAAGAGATATCCAAACAAACTATGTATGCTACCAATTAAATAAAAACATATTGTATGAGAGATATTTTCAAATTTCTTTCTATTGTTAATTTTACTGATAAACAAATCAGAGCATGAGAAAAAATTTTAAATTAAAACGTGAAATTATGTATGGATAGACAACAAAACAAAATTCTCGTAATTTAATTTATTTGATCGTGAGGCATATTATTTCTGTAGGCAGGTTGAATTGATATTTTGACTTGGTTATATTCATTTGAAGTATTTACAGTATTTAACAATGGTACTGGCAAAATGCTTCGTAATGGATTCGAACCCGCGTCTCTTGACTTTTAAGTTTGGGGGAGTGCTTTATAAGAACTTTGCAGCACCGACTAATCTAAATTTTGAAATGTAAAAGATAAATGAATTATTTGGATATCAAGTGGTATAAATAAATGTACCTGAAACCCCAATATATCGTTTTTAAATCGTTTAAGATGTCGAAAAAAGTTAGAAAAATACATCATCCTCATTCATTCTTTTTATATTATAAAATCCAGTCTTGAACACACAGACAGACCATTTTGCGGGATTCTTTTGGAATCAGGGGTAGCGGGGCTCAAAAAGTGTATTTCCATCAAAATCTCGCCATGAAATTTTTGAAAAAATCGCAATAATATCTTTCTAGATATATTATAGCTATAAGTAAGAGAAAATAAAACCTGGTGTTTTTAAATATCTTTAAGATAATATATACAGCAGGGGCGTATATAGAAATTTTTTTTCGGCGGGGGCCTGAACTCAAAAATTTTTCTGCGGAAAAATATTTAAACTAAATTTTTTTTCACATGAAATTTTTTGCGGAACATTTTTTCTTTTGCGGAACCAAAGTTTTCCATCCTGTGGAAAAATTTGTTGCGCTGATGTCTGTATATCCCTATATATGTAAATGTGTTTGGGAAATATCGGGGGGGGCCGGGCCCCCTCGGTCCCCCTTATATACGCCCCTTATATACAGGGTAACGACTAGGGCTTGAAAATTGGTTGAAACCAAAATTAAGTTAACATAGAATCAAAAACAGAGAGTCAATTATTTTTTTTATTTTTCAAATGAAAAATAATTTTACTGTTATTCATGAGGTATTTATATTGTAATTTATTTCTTTAGGAAAATAAAAAAAAAAGCATATCGACAAATTGTTAATATTTTAATTATCTCTAATTTTAAAAAAAAAATCCCTACCTTCAAAATTAATCGAGCTATGTTGAAGCCCTTTGGACTCTCCCCTTTAAGATCGCGAAATGGATATTTTCTAAAATGTAGAGAAAATTATTCCCATTTCAATTAACACTTAAGTTAGTGGTATACTTAATTAAAAAAAAAATTATTATATAAAATTATTAAATTACTTTATGAAAAATCGAAAACGGGTTTCGAAATTTTATCGAGTTTTTGCAAGCCCTAGTGCCGACAAACCAATACTATTGTTTTAATCAGGGCGCGGCCCGGAATGAACATTTTTCCGGCACGCGAGATTCATTAAAATATATTTATTTTATTTTTTCATCCCAAAAAAATATGTCTAAAGTGGGTCTAAATAATTTTATATGCGGCCCGCGGAGTTATGATGCATTTTCAAAATGGTCCGCATGATCATTTGTGTTGACCGGGGTAGTTTTAACGAAACGATGAAATAATCTTAGAAGTTTAGATAATAAATAGTCTAACTTTTTTCCTCCCTTAAATAAGATAATATTTTTTTTTAAATATGTTAAAAAATAAAATATATGTTTGAGTTGGCAGGCAATGCGTCAACATAAGCGTGTTTTTAGTTTCCCATTCGGATATATAAAAACATCTCTGCTCTCTCTCTGGATCGCCGGATTTTCATACTTGTTGATTTGATTAAATAAAAAAAAAAATATTGAATGTATAAATAAAAAAAAAAAAAAATATTTTATATTAAATAAATCAAAAGATTTTATCGAGTAGGTAAAATGTGAAATTCCATTATAAGAGGAAGTGGAATAAATGCAATTCCCCCATTTATAAAATAAAAACAAAACAAAAAAAAAAGTGAAGCTTATTTGATGCAATTTGCATGGAATTTACAAACTTGTAGTAAACGTGAAGCGATAAAAAAAAGTATATTACGGTGTCTGTGTAGGGGAGGAAGGGGAGGGGGGGGTTCTGATCATTGGGCGTGAAACAGATAAAGGCTTGCCTGGTTACCAGAGCAGATCCATTCCAACCCAAACGCAAGTTACGAATCAACAGGAACGGTCAAAACGTAACAGATACCTCTATTCGATCAACTTCCTTTTTTATTCTAATAATTTTTATCAATAAAATATAAAGAGAGAAAGTTTATTAAATTGAAATTTTTAAAAAAGAAGTATTTATTTATTTTTCTTCCTTATTTTATGTTGAAATTTTATTTTAATTAAACAAACGAGAATTCACAATCTAAGCAGAAAAAAGATACGTAGTTATACAACACATATTCA